>JACXGM010013810.1:0-22671 GCA_016801145.1 Umbra pygmaea | reverse complement strand
ACACGGTAACTAGTTAGCCTTACCTTTGAGCAGACGTATTTATGCTTCGTAATGTTAGACACATTTAACTGGGAGTGGAGCCGTCCACACTGTTTTATCCATTGTAGGCACCGCTCACGTTGTGTTATCGGCTTTGGGAAGGGAAAGAACACAACTCCTCCAGACAATCTCTCGGGGTATCTAATGTCCGATTTACAAACGCCGTTTGCGCATCGCTTTACCGTCCTGCTTGGAGTCAATTTTTGTCGGACCTGCTCACATTGTAACGGTTGCTATGATGTATGATTGGACAATGGCAGTTTTGGGGGAGGGGCCGGCGATAGGTCAATTGATTTGATTTATTGTTATTGCAAATTATTGTACTTTTTTTCTCCATACACATAAACTCTATATCACAGCTGTTGACAAATACAAATAATTTTATGCCATTGACCAGGAACTTTTATCCAAAGCCTGCTTTCTTTAGACTTGCACAATTCTTTTGGATGACTGAAACCATAACTTGGACCCCCGGTGTTCAAAGTGCCATGATCAAACCATTGAGCCAGATCGAACCTCATATCATCACTATGATTTTCAGTCCTTACATTTGAATTCTGACACACAAGCTTCAGAGCAGTTATAACAACAAGGAGAAATCCTAGCATGTATGCTAAATTGCCATTAGCCCTGGAGAATTTGCGTGGGTCTAGCTATATTCCCCTGTTTGAAGTTTACATACACTCTTTCTGTCTAACGCACAAAAACACTCAAACAAAACCCCATGTTAAAGTGGTAAACCCTAACCCCATAGGGTTAATGTAGGGCTTAGAGGGAGTTATAAAAGGCATATTACATGGGTCATTATCCCATTCACTCTGCCTCTTAGTCACATCCATGTGGAGATCAGACTCCCAAAGAAAGCCTTGACTTCTTCAACAAAGTGCAATAGTGAATGCCATAGTCTGCCATTGAGAATGGCTTAAATACATTATAGGACACTTACACCACTGTGTCTAAGTGGGATAAAGGAGATGGAAAAGTAGCATTACAATCGGTCCCATCTGGAACAAAAGACTGTTTGTAAGTATAAAGCACAACCTTTGCCTCTGACTTCAGACTCAAAAGGACAGAAAATGGATTTATTGACTTTATTAGGATCCTTCTTAGCTACCGCCAAAAGCACAAACTCTTCCTGGGGTCTACAAAAGAGCTCGAACATAACATCATGCATTTTGTTAAAGGTGAGAGAACTCCTTGATGCAGTATATTTAAAAGCCTGAGTATGGTACTCTATAATGAACATACAGTATGCTAAGAATAGCAGTATTGAGTAACCGTATGAGCTATTTATGATGCATATCCAATATGTTTCAAGGTTTATGTCTAATATACAATAAACAAAATAATCCATACTTGCAGGTTGCT
Source organism: Umbra pygmaea (assembly GCA_016801145.1). Taxonomy (NCBI): domain Eukaryota; kingdom Metazoa; phylum Chordata; class Actinopteri; order Esociformes; family Umbridae; genus Umbra; species Umbra pygmaea. The sequence goes on along the minus strand of JACXGM010013810.1, from coordinate 21,264 downwards.
CTTAAATGAGAGAAAACAGAGTTTAGCGTACCTGGCTAAGATCTTAAATCTGGACCACATGTGCACCCAATGACAGGTGTTACGTCCCCCAGTATCAGTATCTGTAATTCCATGTGCCCTGGTCTGTGTTACTGTTCTCTGTGCTGTGTTTCTGTCCTGTCTGTGTGTTTGTTCCCTTCAGTTTGTCTCCAACAGGTGGTGCAGATTCATTGCCAATCATCACTTATCACTGACTCCTCGCCCCATTATCCGGTCCAGTTGATTCAAATCAACATCTATCCCATCATGCCTTTCTGAACAGGATATAATGTGACATTATGTGTTAGTTTGTCTCTTTTGTGGGGTCTAGGCCTTAGTTGTCTGTATTTGGGTCTGTATTGAATAGTGGTTGTGGCCACTTCAAGCAATTTGTGGATTTTTGAGCCTCTCTCTCTCTCTCTCTCTCTCTCTCTCTCTCTCTCTCTCTCTCTCTCTCTCTCTCTCTCTCTCTCTCTCTCTCTCTCTCTCTCTCTGTGAGGTTGCCCTTTTTGAGGTTCTCTCACTCTGTGGGTGACTAAGTAAGCTTTAGTTTGGTTTGGCTGCTGTTTGGGGGTTTTGTGATTTGTGTAAATTAGTATGATGTTTAATTTCTTTGATTTGGTACCGTCCTGTTCTCTTCATCTCCCTACATTTACAGTGGCTAAAATAAAATCCCTTAGTTAAAATGGTATACTACTGTCTCTGTGTCCTTGGTTGCACCAGCAAGGTTCACGGGGAACAGAACGTAACACAGGTTTGGAGCCCTGGACCAGCCACTGTCTCTGCCGTGCCGTTCTGTCTCCCTCTACATGCCTGTCTCCATAGGCTGTTTCCTACTGTTTTGTAATTGAAAATAATAACCCACCCCCTTAAAAAAATCCACAGAGAAATTATAAACTTTGTATTAATTGGTGCTGTGATATTGTGTGTAAAAAAATTACTCACATATTCAGACTCATTATTTGCGTTTGGAATAAAATATTGCTGTTGTTTTGTGTCACTGAGTACAATACTTTAATGAGAGTAACACACACACACACAATAACAAACAATTCATGCATTTGCAGCAATTAACATATAATATCACCCCTGTCCATCCAGGCACCAATTAAAAACATCATTACAGACTGGTTTCCCCTACAGTATCTCTCACCAGGCTCTGAGAAGGCACACAGTAGTGCAGTTAACCACTACCTCCTAAATAGCACCATATTCACTATGTAGTGCACAACTTCTCTACATTGCCCAGATAACTCCAGCCAGAGTTGTGCACTTCATAGGGAATAGGGTGCACTGTGGATACCTATCAAGATGTTGATTGCCCGTCCTTTTCCCAGTGGGTTGGCATCACAGATAGAGACATGCCTGGTGGATGTGAGAGAAGACAGAGGAATCTGGGGAGGCAGACAAAAAAGAGAGACAGCTAGGGGATACTAAGACAGAGCCAAGACATGGTGTTAAACACCTAGTAAAGCAATGACAGAGAGAGAGATAAGGAGATGCTTTTGGGCAAGAACAAGACAGAGAATATTAGAGAGAGAGTGAAATAGATAATGGTGCAGATGCCTTTTGGGCTGTGGGAGAAAGATAAGGATGAACAATTAGAGGTTTTATGTTGAGGTAAAAGAGAGAAATATACTGCAGAATGCAGAACACACAAAGCATGATGTGTTAGCATGTTTCATACACGCTGATCCGCAAATTCTCAAGTTTCAAGCACCGCATCAGTCAGCCTGCAGACACACACACACACATGTCATGTCTTCCTGTCTGTCTGTCTGAATTGTCTGTCTCTCCGATACAGTACAGACATTCAGGGTGTCTGTATGGACAGACTGTCTCAGACAAAGAGATGAAACAGTAAATAGTGGTCACAGAGAGACAGACCGATAAATGGTAATACTTTTTTTTATTTTATTTTGCTCCTGTGATAGTGGAACTGTGTGTATTACACACGTCTTTCAGACACACCAACACTGGCACACACGTACAAATGCACACTTCTTTGCCATTACCATTACACACAAACAACACAAAGACCCTCCAAAACACTGCTACAAACATTTATGTGATTAGTGCAGCTAACACATAGCATCGGCCCATTCCATTGAAGGGCCAGTAAATTGAAGAATTTAAAATATAAATAGCACTAAATATTGGTTTCCTCTCTTTAGACTGAAAAGGTAATCAGAACTTATGATTCTAAAATGCTTCCCTAAATTTAGTGGACTTCTATTAAGTCAGGGGCATCGGACTGGGGGTAAAATACAGATTTTACTGCTAGGCAATACACGTTGTTCTCTGTGCGTGATCTCGCGGGATCCAGCAGGATTGCGGTAGCAGCCGAGAGTAGCATCCCTCAGGCAAGTATTATTTAAATATACTTCTGGTGTACTTTCAAACTTTTTAATGCCTTGTTTTATAAGTACAGAGACTATTTGTACTACTGTAGAACTTTGGTACCATTCTGGGCATTATTTGTGGGGTTATTTATGAGATACACCCTTGGTTCCATTAGTGCCTACACTAAGCCATTCGGCTGATAGCACCAACTTGACCAATGTTATGACAAGGGAAAAAAGTGTATGGGGGGTTGTTTGGCTGGAGGTCAAGGTGCAAAGGACCCTAGGGTTATATTACTCCGAACCATCACTTTAATGGTACAGGATGCTGTCCTGTGACCAGCCAAGTCTTTGAACGTAAAAACTTTATGCTTCCCCTTTACGCTCTGTTATATTTGAGAAGTAATTCAGGTTTTGAAGTTAAGATATTCCTTTATTGTTATGACTGATATGTCGGTGATTATACAGAAATTTATATAATCCATAATGACAGAGACCATGTAATTAAAGTCTCCGTCAACGATGACCCAGATCAGGGAGACTTAGAGTTGTGCAATGGCATCCTCCGACCATTGTGGAGCACTGTACTATTGTGGCTTGTGACCTTTTCGGTTCCCATTTGTACAATTAAGTAAACTAATATTGTGATCTGCAAGTATGGGTGGGGGTATGAATGGCCATGAAATGCGTCGGTAATACACTGCTCAATAGATTTAAGGGAACACAAAATCACCAACTCAATGTAACTTCAGGGATATCAATCTGTCCAGTTAGGAATCATAAGAAATTGTGAATCAGTCTTACCTACTGTGGTGCCAAAGACAGTGACAACAGGTGCACTGGAGAGGCAACAGCAAGAAAACCACCAAAAGTGGTTTTGCAGATTGGGCCACAGACAATTGCTAACTCCTCCTTCTTTCTGAACGACTCTTCTTAAGTTTTGCATTTAGCTAGTCTCCTTGTTGATACTGGTAGCATGAGGCAGTACCTGCAGCTCATTCAGGTTAAATAGGTAGTCCAGCTCCTTCATGATGGCACATCCATACATGCCATTGCAAGATTCTACTGTGTCCCCAGTACAGTCCTAAGACCATGGAGGAGATTCCAGGAGACGGTCACGTGGAGACCTGGACAAAGCCGTAGATGGGCATCAAAACAGCAGCAGGACCGGTTTCTGCTCCTTTGAGTGAGGATGAACAAGACGAGCACAGCCAGTGCCTTTCAAAATGACCTCGAGCGAGCCACTGGTGTGCATGTTTCTGACCAAACTGTCAGACTCCATGATGGTGAAATGAGGGCCCGATGTCCCCTAGTGGGACCTGTACTCACAGCCCAACAGCTCGATTGGCATTCACTAGAGATAACAGAATTTGCTGGTCTGCTATCATGTGGACAATGTGTATGCACTTCCTGGATGACAAAGGCATTGATGCCATTGACTGGCCCTCATGTTCCCCAGACCTGAATCCAATTGAGAGCCTTTGGGACGTTATGGATCGGTGCATCCGAAGCAAAAATGACACAACTCACATAGGCTAGAAATCAAAACACAGATTAAATAAATAATGTCAGGTCCCAAATAAGGGAAACCGTGACATGTAGAAACATCCTGTCAGTACAAGTGCAATAAAACAAGCTATTTTTGATATATTGTAACAAAAAATGTTGCAAACAATTTCTGATTTTATATTACAAATCAGTTTGCAAACCGTTTAAGATTTTTTTACTGATTTGCTGTTCTTTTTGCTATAGTCCCTGTGCCAGATATCCTTATCACAATTTGTGCTTTGCGCTGTTCCCATTCAGGTCATGAGAATGTCCAGACTCCCAATGATTCGCTGCTGTGTGGTTCTGTTTATATTTTAGAGCCAATAATGTGCTTACTATGGTCTGTGGTTCTCATAACAATTTCAAGAGTTGAGCTCTGTGTGCACTTGCTACACTCCATGCTGCTGAATGTAAGGCCCAATGCAATCTGCTACTGTCATGCTTGGTGTGAAAACCTTTTTTTCACAAGCATACTAAGAGAATAGCCTTCATTTGCAGTGATGTAATGTGTAAAGTATGTGGTAGGCCTATATGGGGTGTGTTACAGCGGTGCCAAATTAGGAGAGAAGGGTCACATTATTTATTTTGCACATAAACCTGTCAAAATCTAGTAAAAAATAAAAGGAGAGCGTTCCATGACAATCTATGGAAGGTGACAAGTTGGATATCAAAGTGTGGTGTAGAGACGGACAGAGTCCATGTTTTGTGGGTATTGTGTGTGTCGTGAAAACAACACAAGATCTGGGAACAGGCTGGACATGCAGGCATCCGTGTCTGTGTAAGAACATCAATCACAATGCTCCCACTGGCTGGAGCAGGCCGTGTAGGCAGGGAGAAATCAATGAGGAGTGAGACCCACGGGCAGTTTCTCAACAGGACGCACTACATCATGGAAGGAGTTTGAGGAAGTCATTTGGGAGAGAGATAAGGAAAATGGGGAGAAAGTGAGGATGTGAAGGAAATGACAAAGATAGACAAATAGACTTACGAGGCCTGATCTTGCACCCAGCGCAATTGGCTTTTTATACCAACGCATGTATCATTCCTCTTTTGCACCCAACGCACAGGGGACCCTTCCCTCCACCGGATGCGCGTTGGTAAATTAGGGAACGAACTTGCGTCCCCAGGGGCGGTTCAGTGAATAGAGGATGTGTGTTCTGGCGCAAACGTTCCCTGCTGCTATTTTGCAGTTTCAGAAAACAATTCTGCCACAGACCAGGAAAAACCTAGTCTAAAGTCAGTGGCGCATTATTCAGATGCTATTTTAAGGGTGCATGCTTGGCCATAATGTAGCGTGTGCACAACGTGCATACATTTGCTCCTCTCATCTACACAGACACAGCTCTTCCCATTTCTGCAAACCATACATAATTACAAGGAAAAATATTACCACATGAAGGAAATCATTATGTTGTTGATGAAGATGTGAAAAACAGGCATAGATCTAGTGTACACATTTACCCAAATCATTCAGGCTGATTAATTCATAATGATATACATCATCCACAAGGGAACCCATTCAATCAACATACAAGTAATTTGTGAAGCTATAGATGACAATCTCAAATCTCTGTTTCATAGGCAACATCATTGAAAAAGTTGTTTTCAATCAGCTGAACAAATTCTTAAGCTCAAATGGACACTTTGACAATTTTAATCTGGCTTCTGACCACATCACAGTACAGAGACAGCGCACATAAAGATAACAAATGATATTCGCCTCAATACAGATACAGGCAAACTATCAGTTCTGGTACTACTCGACCTTAGTGCTACATTTGACACTGTCGACCACAACATACTTCCTGACAGGCTGGAAAACTGGGACGGGCTTTCTATGATGGTCCTAAAATGTTTAAGGTCATACCTAGAAGTGAGAGGTTACTATGTGAGTATAGGCAACCATACGTCTGAGTGAACATCCATGGCATGCGGTGTCCCACAAGGCTCAATTCTGGCGCCACTCCTATTCAACCTGTATATGCTCTCACTGAGCCAAATAATGAGAATGAAACAAATTGCTTACCACAGCTATGCAGACGAAAACCAGATCTACTTAGCCCTATTGCCTAACAACTACAGGCCCATTGACTCCCTATGCCAATGCATTGATAAAATTAACAGTTGGATGTGCCAAAACTTTCTTCAGTTAAACAAAGAGAAAAATAGGTTACACTTTATTTGGAGTTCGAAATTCCATCTGTAGGTGCTCTACAGATAGTTTGTTGATGATATGACTATCAACAAACTATCAACAAACTATCGGTTGATAAGCAACTAATTGTCTAGTTTAAGGATAGGAGTAAATTTAGAATATGTTTTAGGGTAATGGTTAAGGTTAGGCTTAACATTAGGGAAAGGGTTAAGGTTAGGATTAGGGTTTGGGTTAGTAGATAATTTGTTAAGATTTTGTTGATAGTCTGCAGATAATCTGTAGAGAATCTACAGATACACTTTTTGGACTCTCAAAATAAAGTGTTACCGAAAACTGAAGTCATTGCATTTGGAAACAAAGATGAAGTTCTCAAGTTTAACGCATACCTTGATGCTAGGGGTCTAACAACTAAAGATCAAGTCAGGAATCGTGGTGTGATTCTGGAGTTGGACCGTAGTACCAGTAGTCATATTAAAGCAATAAGTAAATCAGCACATTATCATCTTAAAAAATATCTCAAGAATAAGATGCTTTGTTTCCAGACAAGACTTAGAGAAACTTGTTCATGCTTTCATCACCAGCAGGGTGGATTATTGTAATGGCCTCCTCACTGGTCTTCCCAAAAAGACCATAAAACAGCTACAGCTCATACAGAACGCTGCTGCCAGGATTCTAAGCAGAACCAGAAAATATGAACATATCACACCAGTCCTCAGGTCTCTACATTGGATCCCAGTCACATTTAGGATAGACTTTAAAGTATTACTACTGGTATATAATTCACTCAATGGCCTAGGACCTCAATACATTGCAGATATGCTCATTGAATATAAACCCAATAGACCACTCAGATCATTAGGATTACATCAGCTAGAGATACCAAGGATTCACTCAAAATGCGGAGAATCTGCTTTTAGCTACTTTGCCAGCCGCAGCTGGAACCAGCTCCCAGAAGAGATCAGATGTGCTCCAACAGTAGTCACCTTTAAATCCAGACTCAAAACACATCTGTTTAGCTATGCATTCACTGAATGAACACTGTGCTAAGTCCGAACTGATTGCACTATATTTTATATGGTTCGTTGAATCTCTTTTATTTCTTAAACTGTACTATTTTTCTAATTGTTTTTTTTTCATTTAAATTGCTTTAATTTTATCTTTAATCTGTTTTACATTTTTATGTTTTCCTGTTCTTGAATTGCCATGTGTATGAAATGTGCTATATAAATAAACTTGCCTTGCCTTAAAGAGACGTGATGTTGAACTGCATGTGTGCCACTAAACCCAAATGCCCCAGCAGCAGAACGGGAAAGGAGAGCTGCCCCAGCTAGCACAGAGCTGGTGGGAAACAGGCGGAGTTGGTGGTCCGCCCGGCGGTTTGCTGATCGTTTAATAGGCGGTCCACTGCCCGGCCAAGAGGTCCACCGGCAGTTGAGCAGCGTTTTAGACCTTAAATAATTGTCTAAAATAAATATATATATTTTCTTTAAAGGAGAATTACGGGCGATTTCAAAACGTAGCTCTGTTGTTTGCACTACAGAAGTGCTGTCCGTAGCGTTAATAACTCAAACAATCTGTATTGACAAAACCGTGTTTACCCTTTGCTGCCAATATTCAACCGTTACGCATTTAAGGGGCACGTTAAAAAACGTGCTTTGAGCCACTAAACATGTTCAAAATGGGTCAGTGTACTTGGCAGCCAACGGATTTTCGTTTTGAAATTAAAAAAAGAAAGAAGAAAAACGGCCAGTTTCCCAATTACCATTAGTAAATAGGGAAACAAAAACCGGAAAACATCCCGTTATACGTTTTTTGATTTGACATTAAAAAACGGAAAATGAAAAACAATCTCGTTATCCGATTGTCTTTGATGTGTTTATAGATGGAAATCGGAAATTAAAATACTTGTGTATAAGTCGTATTCCTTAATTTTGTATTGGTATCACGTATCAGAGCCCATCTACGGAGAGCCTGTCCACTCCCTATTAAACCCCATTGTACCGAATTTGGTTGAAGTTTCACCAGAGTTCCACTGGGGGTGGTCATTGGCGAGTGCAAAATGAATGGAAGTCTATGGAGCTAGACGCCAAAATTTGTCTCTTTCGCCAGATTGTCGTTGAGAACTTAGATTTGATTGTAGTTTTTGCAAGTTCAACATGGATTACAGGTCGAAAGTTGAATGAACGAGTACTTAGGTCCTTTTGATTTCTTACAGTTTGAGTCGTTTTTGCCCATAATACGCTAGCATTCTGCTAATAAATACTGATTGTCAGTGGACTGATTACGACCAGAGATCCCACTTGATCCCAGAGATCCCAAGCGGAACCAGCCCATCTACTGGCATTCTCTGAGAATGTTAAGGGGGACTTTTTTGCCCACATTTGTCTTTTGTCCCGAGCAACTGTTATTTTGGTTGCTGGCACTTTTATTTGCCTATCGTTTTGTACGTACTATGAAATTTACACATGAGAGGGAAAGTTGGGTAACACTTTATTTTGAGAGTCCATCTCTAGATGCTCTACATATTATCTGCATACTGTCAACAACATTTTAACAAACTATCTACTTACCCTAACCCTAATCATAACCTTAACCATTCCCCTTATGTTAAACCTAACCTTAACCATTACCCTAAAACATATTCTAAACTTACCCTTACCCTTAAAATACACAATTAGTTGCTTATCAACAAATGGTTTGTTGATAGTCATATCATCAACAAACTATCTGTAGAGCACATACAGATGGAATGTCAAACTCTCCAAATAAAGTGTAACCGAAAGTTGGATAAATCAATACCAAGTTGGCTAATGTCCAACTCAGTCAATCTGCGTGCGCTACCACTGATCGCAATGATATGTGTTGTGTAAATATTCACTCTAACCTTGTGAATATTTCGGCATGGTCTTAATAAAGTATTTGCAAACCAAAACTTTCTAGCATGTGTATTGACAGGGAGAGCCTGTCAGCTATGTTGTCGGTGCCTCGAGAGAAAAAAGGAAGTAATACAGAGCTTGCTGTAAAGCAGTATCTCTGGCCGTATGATGTCATTGACATTTTTTAACAAAAAAGCAATGTTAAAAAACTCTAACACCCAGCAGTGTGTATTTTTTTGCCTCCCCTTTTGAATGTAACATTCAAATTACTAGACTAAAAATTATATCCTGAGAAAAGTGGATTTCGTGGGGTGTAGCTCCATAGACCTCCATTCATTCTGCACTTGCCCGTGACTGCCCTCATATGGAACTAGAGTGGAACTGCAACCAGTTCAGAAGTCGGAAGTTTTCCGAGAGTGGCAGTTCTCTCCTTATTAAACGTTCTCTGATACAACCGCTTACTACTTATGATCGCTACCGGGTCACGAAAAAAATGGAAAATGATTTATACACACATTTTAATTTCCGATTTCCATCTAAAAACACATCAAAGACAATCGGATAACGAGATTGTTTTTCTTTTTCCGATTTGTAATATCAAATCAAAAAACGAATAACGCGTTGTTTTCCGTTTTTTGTTTCCCTATTTACTAATGGTAATTGGGAAACTGGCCGTTTTTCTTTTTTCTTTTTTTCATTTCAAAACAAAAATCCGTTGGCCGCCAAGTACACTGACCAAAATGTCATTACTAGTCCAAATCCATTTGCACTGATTCCTTATAATGAACACAGCGAGTTTGAACAAATAAGTTTGTGTACATACCTCTGTTTATTTCTCATTTTCCAGTGAAGTCCACACTAGTCGATTGTCGAAGTCATACAATACAATATTCCAAAACATATTTTTTCAGCAAATCTATTTGCGGTAAATATATGTCCAAAATAATGTAGCAAGTCGTGGTGGTTATATCTGTGGTGGTTATATCCATAAACTACTTTGATCGGGTGTAAACTGACATTTGCCTTCACAGCTCCCAAGAGTTCAAGAGTTATTGCGCATGAGAAGAGGTAACTAAGCAACACTGTTGATTCAGTCGGTGAGCTGCCAAGGATCGGTGTCAGGTTACCTGGCCAACTTGCTACATTATTTTGGACATATCCACCGCAAATAGATTTGGGGAAAAAATATGTTTTGGAATATTGTATTGTATGACCTTATCCTTCTCCATTTTTGCTGTATAGGAGATGTTCAACCAAATCCAGGCCCGGCAACCATGGCTAATAACACAACGCATCAGATACTCTCATTTGATATCTTCTGTAACTGTAAAAGTCTTGGTTTTATGTATATCAATATCAGAAGCATTGTCCCTAAAATTTACTTAGTCACTGCTCTCGCACACACAGCTAACCCTGACATCTTAGCTGTGTCAGAATCCTGGCTTTCAAAATTCAGAAATATCTGTCCCAAACTATAACATTTCCGTCAAGACAGATCTACAAAAGGTGGCGGAGTTGGACTCTTTTGTACAGAAAATCTATAATGCTCCGTTATTCTATCCAGATCTATACAAAAAATATATGAGCTATTGATAAAAAAAATCAACTTTTCCAAACATAAGTCACTTAATGTAGCTACTTGTTACAGACCCCCTTCAGTTGTGCTCTAGATTCCCTATGCGAACTGATTGCTTCTCATTTATCCTCTGAGTTTTTACTATTAGGAGATCTAAATTGGGTTATATTAAATGTCTCAACAAATTTACTGTCTAAGCTGGATGTCCTGAACCTCACACAATTGGTCAATGAACCTACCAGATACAACCTAAAATCTGTAAAGTAATGCACCCTCATTGATATTGCCATAACTAACATGGCCTCAAAATACACCCCCACAGTTTTCAGTCAGGATCTCAGTGAACACTGCCTCATTGTCTGTGTCCATAATGGGTCTTAAAAGGCCTACCCTCATCACCATCAAATGCTCATTAAAGCATTTCAGCGAACAGGCCTTCCTAATTTATCTGGCCCAGAAATTCTGGAAGGATATTGACCTCATACCATCTATGGAGGATGACGGGTCCTTCTTTAGGAATACTTTCATTGCCATCCTGAACAAGCATGCTCCTTTCAAAAAGTTCAGAACAAAGAGCAGATATAGCCCCTGGTTCTCTCCAGAACTGAATGCAATCAGCAAGCAAAAAAAATTCTGTGGCAGACTACACTAGCCTCAAATAACCCACACGATCTGTAGCTCTTTAAGGAAACTAGACACTAAGGCTAGCTTTTTCAAACATAAATTTGCTTCCTGTAGTACAAACTCTAAAAAGTTCTGGGACACAGTTAAATCAATGGAAAACAAGAAGACCTCAGCCCAGCTGCCCACCGCTCTTAACCTATGTGATACTGTCACCACCAACAAGTCTACATTTATAGAGAACTTCAAAAAACCATTTTGCTATGGCAGGCCATGCTTTCCATCTGACCTCACCCAACTGGACCAACAACCCAGCACCTACTTCTACATCTGGCCCTAGCCCACCACAATTCTCATTTGCCGAAATCCAATCCAAAGATGTTTTGACAGAACCGCAAAATCTTGACCCCTACAAATCAGCTGGATTTGATCATCTGAAACCTTTCTTCCTAAAACTGTCTACTGAAACTATTGCATCTCCCATCACTAGGCTTTTCAACATCACCCTAACTTATTCAGATATACCTAAAGACTGGAAAGCTGCTGCAGTAATTCCCCTATTCAAAGGGGGCGACACTTCAGACCCAAACTGCAACAGACATATCTCCATCCTGCCATGCCTCTCTAAAGTCTTTGAAAGCCATGTCAACAAACAAAAAATTTACCATTTTGAGTCCCACCACAACCTCTCGGATCTACAATCTTCCGAGCTGGTCGTGGGTGCACCTCAGCAACACTTAGTTTTCTAAATTACATCATAACAGCCATCGACCAAAGACAATATTGTGCAGCTGTCTTCATTGACCTGGCCAAGGCATGCGATTGTCAATCATAGCATTCTTATTGGCAGACTAAAGGACCTGGGTCTCTCAAATGAGTACCCTCGCCTGGTTCCGTGTCATCCAACTATTGTTAAACTCTGGTAAAACCAAATGTATGATCTTCAACCGGTCTCATTTTGTTCCATGCCTGCCCAACAAACATTACCACTCTGGATGGCTCTCCTTCCAGACCCACATAAACCATCTCCAGTCCAAGATCAAATCTAGGATTCTCTTCCTATTCCGTAACAAGGCCTTATTCACCCTTCCTGCCTAACAAGCCCTTGTGAAAATGACCATCCTCCCAATGCTTGACTTCAGTAATGTTGTCTACAAAACTGCTTCAATCTCTCTTCTCAAGATATTGGATGTAGTATATCACAGTGCCATCCGTTTTGTTACCAATGACCCATACAACACCCACCACTGCAACCTCTACTCACTAGTTGGATGGCCCTCATTACACACCCGGCACCTGAACCACTGGTACCACCTCATCTAAAAGTCTTTACTAGGGAAAACATCACCTTACCTAAGCTCATAATATCCATAGCATCACCCACTCTCAAACTGCGCTCGAGCAGGAATATCTCCCTAGTCGCTACAAAACCCTGCACCTTATTTGACAGTCTTTCCTTCCAATTCTCTGCTGCTAACGATTGAAACAATTTACAGAAATCCCTGAAACTTGAGTCCACTGTCCCCATCACTACCTTTAAGGTATTACTTTCAAATCTACTGACCGACCGCTGCACATGTTGACCCTACCCCCACTCTTTGCCCGTTATGCCCTAGTGTACTCATCAAAGCCTTAATGCATATTGCACATCATCAACCGCACAGTTGTCTGTATAATTTGCACATTACCATTTTCAGCCATGTTCATCATGTTACCTATCCTATTGTTATTTCTCTGGTACTGTCACTTCACATTCCAATAACCTACCTTCATTAAACCATATTTGCACTGAATTCAGCCATGTTCCAATAATCTACCTATCTATTTAAACCATATTTGCACTGAATGTACAGTATTTGTTAATGTAACCTAATACCATATATGTGTAACTGTATAGCTGAATGTTTGTACTTTGTGTAACTTAATTTCACCTTGCACCTTGCGCCTTGTCTTGGCCAGGTCGCAAATGCTAATGAGAACCTGTTCTTAATCGATTCACCTGGTTAAATGAAGGTAAAATAAAAATAAAGATAAAAGGTATACAGTATATGTATGTATTTGTGGCAATAGTTTGGGGAAGGCCCTTTTCTGTTTCAGCATGACTGTGATCCTGTGCACAAACCGAGGTCCATCACGACATGACGATATTGGTGTGGAGGAAATTGAGTCTGCACAGAGCCCTTAAGTCAACCCCACTGAAAACCTATAAGATTAATTAGAATGATGATTGCAAGGCACAGCTTCATGTCTAACATCAGTTCCTGACCTCACAAATGCTATTTTGGCTAAATTGGCACAAATGCCAACAGACATACTTCAAAATCTTGCGGAAAGCCTTCCCAGATAAGTGGCTGCTGTCATAGCTGCAAAGAGAGAGCCAAATCCATATTAATGCCCATGGTTTGGAATGGGATATCAAACAGTCTCATGTGGGTGTAATGGTCAGATTCCCATATTGGTCAGGTATTTGGCCCTCCACTAATACTAATATTGAGAAAAAAAATAAAGTCTTATAAAAATATAAAGTCATGGACAAACGTTCTGAGAATGTCACAGGTATTGGCCTCCAGAAAGTTTGCCTCTTCAGTGTTCTAAGATCTATTGTCAGTAGTTACATTGGTATACTGAAGTATAATTACAAGCATTCCATAAGTGTCAATGGCTTTTATTGACAAATACATTAAGTTTATGCAAAGAGTTAAAATTTTCAGTGTTGACTCTTCTTTTTCAAGACCTCTTTAATCCACCTTGACATGCTGTCTATTAACTTCTGTGCCACATCCTGACTGATGGCAGCCCATTCTTGCACGATCAACACTTGGAGGTGGTCAGAATTTTTGTTTGTCCACCTGCTTCTTGAGGATCGACCACAAGTTCTCAATGGGATTAAGGTCTGGGGAGTTTCCTGACCATGGAACCAAAATCTCAATGTTTTGTTCCCAGAGCCACTTAGTTATCACTTTTGCCTTATGGCAAGGTGCTCCATCATTCTGGAAAATGCATTGGTTCTTGGATGGTTAGGAGAAGTTGCTCTCTGAGGATGTGTTGATACCATCCTTTATTCATGGCTGTGTTCTTATGCCAAATCTGGCTGAGAAGCAACCCCACACATGAATAGTCTCATGATTTACTTACAATTGGCACGACACAGGACTGATTGTAGCTCTCACCTTGTCTTCTCCGGACAAGGTGTTTTCCGGATGGGTCAAACAATCGGGAAGGGGATTCATCAGGGAAAATGACTTTACCCCAGTCCTCAGCAGTCCACTTCCTGTACCTTTTGCAGAATATCAGCGTGTCCCTAATTTTTTGTTTGCTGCCCTTCTTGACACCAGTCCTTCCTCCAAAGGACTTCACCTAACTGTGCATGCAGATGCACTCACACCTGCCTGCTGCCATTCCTTAGCAAGCTCTGCACTGGTCGTGCCCCAATCCTTCAGCTGAATCAACTTTAGTAGATGGTCATGGACTTTCTTGGGCGCCCTGACGCCTTCTTCAAAACAATTGCCCCTCTCTCCTTGAAGTTATTGATGATCCAATAAATGGTTGATTTATCAAGATCCTTGCCTGTAAAGCCCTCTCACCTGTATTAACAAGAAAATACTGAATACACAATGCACGGGTCAGGCCAGAATAACAATCCAAGAATATAGGCGAAGGTACAGAGGATAATCCAAAACACAAGACTGAATAAACAATGCACGGGTCAGGCCAGAAGAACAATCCAAGAATATATGCTCAGTAAGAAGAAAGGATACTTACAATACCTCGCAGAGGCAATGGTGTGTGTGTGTGGCTTATATACAGACTGGGTGAGAGCAGGTGTACAGAGTTTGGGTGATTGTGTCCGGATTATGGGAATTGTAGTTCTGAGCAGTCTAGAATAGGGAAGCTGTAGTTCTCAGGGAAGGGGAACTGGGGAATGTTACAGGTATAGTACAGTATACTGTACACTCAGCGCAAATAGGGTCTAGGATAGAGAGGTAAATTAGTTGGAATACAAAGTGGCGGTGCAAAAATAACACTAGGGTATGTTACATAATGAGCATGGCTGTGGAAATTGTAGTGTACAAATTATACAAAGACAGCTGTACAGGTGATGTGCAAGATGCGTTTGATGAGGTTAATAGGGCATAAACAGGCAAAGAGAGAGAGTAGTCAACATGTGCAATGGTCTGAGAATAGATATGATAGTGAGGGTGACTGTGGACTCGTGCTTTAAGGATTTTTATAGTTCGTTCTAATCATTAGCAGTGGAGAACTGGAAGGAGAGGCAGCCAAAAGCAGTACAGGCTTGTGTGACAACCATAGAGAAATACGGTACCTTCTTGAGAGCAGGTAGAGAGTGGGTGATGCTCTAGAGATGAATGGAATTAGGTAAGGTGGGGTTTTGCCTAGTAAGGACTTGCAGATGAGATGATACCAGTGAGTTATTATGAGTTGCATTTTCATTTTGGATCTGAGGTTTTTAACTGGCTTTTGTTAGATTTGTTGATTGCAAACAGCTGAACGTCTGTACATTTTGACAATAAACCCTGCACTGTAATAGGTGAATTCACTTAAAACATTTGAAGTAACCGGTTGCCTTAAAAACGTTAAGTAATTGGTTATAAAAACTTGACTACAGTTAACTTAAAAAAATTTAAGTTAAATGCACTCAAGTTTTCATAACCCATTACTTAAAGTTTTTAAGGCAACCGGTTACCTCAAATCTTTTAAGTGAATTCACCTATCAGGGCTTACAGTGTGATTTGTAATGGGGGTTGAATCATATTGATTGTAACTGTACCAGATTGCAGACAGTTTCAGGGGTTTTTTTGTAAGTGAAATGAAAAAGGTTATTTTGAAATATTTCCCTGTATCGTGCTTCACCACTCAGTTTCACAGCCCAGTCCCTGCTGATGAGAAGCCTCTCCGCACTATGACCCTGCCACCATCATACTTCATTGTAGGTATGACGTGTTTTCAGGCATTGGCAGTATTCAGTTTGTGGCAACCTTACCACTTTTGGAAAAAAGCTCTATCTTAGTCTGACAATAAAACATTTTTCTACATTGTAGCTGGGTCACTCTTATGCTTAGGTGCCCCAGACATGCATTTAGGTGGTATAGTTTGAAGAACTGCTTCTCTTTTGCAACCCCCATACAGGTCAGTGCTATACAGAGCTCTTCATAAGGTTGACTTGCTGCACCATTACTCTATTCCCAGCTACTGACCTCTGTAGATTTGAAAAGTGAATGTTGGCCTCTTTGTGGCTTCTCGTACAAGTCTTTGTTCGAGCACAACCTTTTCTTGACAGTGCCATGGTGTTGTGACGCAGCTTCCACATCCAGATTTTTTTTCATCTGTGCTTATAAGGATATTTAAAGGGTTGGATATATTTTCATGGTTTTTGCCATTTCTTTCATTTGTGTAAACTGGGGCTTTGACAGGATTTATATGGGTTTTAAAACTTGAGCGAGCAACACATTTTATATTGATTTGTCTTTAAAATTTTACCTAACATTCACCCATATAACTTTACAAGAATTGCATTTGAGTTTCATTGTTTAAAAATAAAATATCAAACACACCCAAATGTCAATGCACCATTTGTAATTCAGTCATGTGTGAGACTTAGTCAGGGGTCTGAATTCTGTCACATTGCACGTTTGTTTTATAAGCATCTTTAAGCTTGAGGTAGATATGAATGTCAAGCTTCTACTGTACACTGGAAAGAAATGTATCATGCTTTTCCTATTACATAATCTCAGTTCTGTATATACACTGTTATATTTTCCCAGTCAAAAGAAGGAATGCATACAAGCAATGTTGCCACTAGGCACCTACAATAATCGTTGTGAAGGACATTAAATTACGATTACAGAAATGACACCACTGGATCTCTACATTTGTATTTACGACAAACAGTATCTAATGGAAGCCAAACCAGAAAGTGTTCGGAAGCGAAGGCCAATAAATGCACAGCTCTTTCACGTTTATTTTGGAAAGGAAAAACAAGGTAGAAATAAAATAACTTAGGTGCACATGTGGGCAGATTTCACTGTTCACACCTATCAAATTTTTCCACGCTTCTAGGGTTGCCAAATCTCTCATTAACATGTTTTGTTTTTGAGGCACATGACTCAGACATATGAGATTAGAGAGAGAACACCCTATGTTGCTTTCTTTTGTTTGGTATTTCAGTAGGGACTCATCTCTTTCTGGTAGACAAGTGTATTGGAGAAGATAAGGTAATAACAGAGATGTATGATTTTCCCACGTCTTTATCAAAGCGAAACAGCGGCAGCACCTGCTCTAACTACACCCACGCTAATCCAATCCTCCCATGGAGAAACCAGAGATAGCCAGTGCGGATATACTGCTATTATCAGTGAAGGACGTTTTCATTATGTTCCTTCCTGTTCAGCACCCACTCCTTAGCTCTGTGATCTGACCCTTTGTGCATGACCAGTCACATTGACCCAATTTGTTTCTGCATTGGATTTTGTAGTTTTTTTCAAGGCTACTGAGCAGGGTTGGACTGGGACTGAAAAACGGCCCGGCACTTTGAACAGCAGACTAGCCCGCAACCAGTGTACAGTTCACAAATACAAATTTGGCGTCAAATACAAATACACATCATACGCTCTATGATTCGGTGCTATCATTAGCTGCAAACAAAATTTGATTTAATATTACCATATATAGAAGTGTATGATCTATATCATTTAAACCGTTAACAACAGAACAACTTTCTCTTTTAAGTAAACAGTTACAGATGCTGTAAAACCTGTATTTTGTGATATTAAAAAAATCTGAAGCAATGTTTATTAACTCAACCCCAATGAAAACCTCTGTAATCTGATCAAGAGGAAGATGGATGGTCACAAGCCATCAAACAAAGCTGAGCTGTTTGGCGTTTTGCATCAGGAGTGACATTAAGTCACCTAACATCAATGTGAAAGACTGGTGGAGAGCATGCCAAGGTGCATGCAAGCCAATTATAATTTTTCCAACAAATATTGATTTCTGAACTCTTACTATGTATTGTGTTGTTTAGAAATGAACATGAACATGAAATATTTTCTTTGACATTATTCGAGGTCTAACAACACTGCATCTTTTTTGTTATTTTTACAGGTTGTCATTTTCTGTAAAACGACATTATCTGAAATAAAATATTCTTATTTGGAATTTAGAATAAATATTGTTAATAGTTTATGTAACAAAATAAAAACAAAACAAAATTCCCAAACACATAGCTATCAAAAGTAAAACCAGAAACACAGATGATGTTGTAGTGGTCTCTTAATATATTTCCTAAGTCTTCTGTCCCACAATAAAAACCTAATCTTAACTGCCATAACAGTAATACCAAATGTATAAACTCTTTTAAAATTGAAAACATAAAATTGTTTGGATATTCACATTTTTAAAACATCCAAACTCCAGCTACTTGCACCTGACACCTCTGGTACTGCTGCATCTCCAGGATGCTGATTGCTTACCTCACTTAGAAGAGGTCTAACTAAACAGGTGTGTTACTTCTTTTACATTTGACTGCATTTGCTTGGAGTGCTCATAAATCTTTCGCTCTCATTTTTTACGTGACACTTTGGTCATTGTCTATCTTTTAGATTTCTTTGGAGAAGAAACAATAATAACATTGAAAGTGCACATTGTGCCTCAGTTGCAAGCGACTCAACTATAAAAACTCTGGCCTGTTTAATTTGGACTCAGCTTTCACTCCAATTAATTCACAGGAAGATGAGGAAGTATCAACTAATTGCAGTCTGTAAAATTAAAAACACAGTTCTGATACCAGCATTCAACAAGCACGCGCACAAGGGGCACATCTACTTTCTTCTAATATTGACTTCCTGCTGAACACTATCGGATGAAGGGACAATGCTAGGACATTTCAATCAAAGATGGATATTGACAGTATTAACTTAATATTAATGAACTTATTAATGGTTAGATGTGGTACTGCAATTTCTAAAACCTCAAATCCTTGTCATTAATGTAGTTATTTCTTGTAATGTTTATGACTGTATTGATTTATAGCCCTCTGTCTGCTACACAAGAAGCAGTCACTGATATTTTTTTACTCACTTATCTCCTTTTTAAACAATGAAATTCTGATACTTTGATATTTCAAATTTGATTGTAACACTGTAACTGACAAAATTGAAGTTTGTGAAGCCTTCAATCAACATTTTACTACAGCTGGCAATTTATTTAAAGGTGGAAATGGCAATGATATCAGAAGTTTCGCCGGCGGTGGGGCCGACGTGGTCCGAAGTGAGAGTTCTTTGGTTTTCTCTACAGAATAATAGCGCTCATAATTGATTGCAATAATAATAGTTAATTCATTGCATAAATAGGTAGTGGGTCCATGTTCATGTGTTGCTAAAATTAGTCTATTGTTGGATAAAACATATTTCTAGTGAATGTTTTAAAAATGCAATTGTTTTCACATGAAACACAGACAATATATTAAATCAATATGCAATCACATGCTCTTATTGTTTCTTTACACACCATACAATTGCATTTTGTTACAATTCACTAGCTTTGCAGTGACTTCACAATGATTATTGTGGTTAATTCAAATGAGCGCTATTGTTCTGAGGAGAGAACTGGGGAGTTTGTGTTGCCGGCATTGTGTGGTGTTGCCGCGCGAACGTGCTAGCCCCACTGCCATCTGAATGATATATCATCACTGAATAATATAAAACCCCAAGAATGGACTGATTATGACACCCTCACCATGCTGAGACAACCATCTTTCTAATTTCAGCAGGTTACCTCAGAGGACGTTTTTAAAGCCCTTTTAACTATTGATAAAAAAACTGCCACTGGGGCAGATTATTTAAATCCTTGACTCTTGCAACTCATTGCAGCTGTTATTGCAATGCTGAGCCACCTGCACGCATTTTGAACTTGTCAATTTGAGGTATAATTCCTAAGGTTTGGAAGTCTGCTCTAGTAATTCCACTTTTAAAATGTGGTGATCCCAGTGATTTAAACATTACAAACCTATCTCTAGGCTTTCTTGTCTTGTGAAAATGTTTAAAGAAATTATTAACCAGCAGTTGCAGTTGCACTCTTTTTATATTGATATAAAATGTATTTTGAATGTATTTCAGTCTGGCTTTAGACCAGGTCATAGTTCAACCTCCTCTGCTACTCTTGTAATAGATGACATTATAAGTGGTATGGATGAAAGGAAGCATAATGCAGCTCTGTTTATCGATTTATCCAAGGCATTGACACTTTAGATCACCCATTACTTTTAAAGAGGCTTTCTTCAATTGGACTAGACAGGGCTGCCTGTAGATGGTTTGAAAATTATTAGAACACAGTTTGTCCCACTGATGAAGTTAAATCTCCTTGATATAGTGATAGTGGTTTGACAGGGATTGATTCTAGCTTTAGTTCTTTTCACCATTTATATTAATAATATTAATTCAGCTAAAAAATAACTGTAAACTTCTCCTATATGCAGACGATAGCATTGTTTATTCTATTGCCCCTATGGCTAACCAGTCTCTTTCTGAGTTGCAATCAGCCTTTATAGCCATACAGAATGCTTTTGTTGAATTGAAACTGGTACTTAATGAAGCCAATGCAAGTATTTGCTTTTTTTCAAATGCACAACAGAAAATATGTGATGAAATATGTATTTGCACATTGGATGGTGCCCTTTACTGTGTTCATTTTTATAAAATTTGGACATCTGGATAGATGATAGGCTGTTTTTATAAGTGCATTTTGATGAGTTGGTTAAGAAACTAAGAGTTAAATAATAGAAAACAAAATGATTTTTTTGCCTGTCATTGACTATGGAGACAACCAGTGGCGGCGCCAGAGTATTTTATTTGGCATAACTATGGTGGGGCTAATCCACACTGTGGTTGGGCTCAAATCAACCTCTGAATTTTAATGTACATGCACAATATAGAGCATAACATTATTCCCAGTAGCTAGAAATACCACGTCGGACTGACTCCCTTTTTCACACGCAAATTACATCTAGAGCAACCGACGTGGAAATTACTACTGAGTTAAGACAATAGTCTATTTGCGCCGTTTCAAATTGTTAATTTTGTCTGGCAAACCTGTCCACTACACACCCAATAG
>JACXGM010013809.1:0-13487 GCA_016801145.1 Umbra pygmaea | reverse complement strand
TATGTTCCAGTGAGCACTGTTGGGGCAATAATACAGAAGTGGAAAGATAATCATTTCACCATAAATTTGCCTAGACCAGGTGCTCCTCGCAACATTTCTGACAGAGGAGTGAAAAGAATTATCAGAAGAGTTGTGTAACTTTCTGAAAAGTAGGTTTAAAGCACACAAGATACTTTGTGCCTGCAGACTTGAAGAAACCAATATTCAATTTAGCTAGCTAATATTAGATTAAGAAATAAGTTTAGTTAACCACTGGATTTACCTAATGTTACAGAATTCTGAATAAACCTGAATATATTTTGACACTTCTGACCTACTGTATGAAATGCAGTATCTTGTGTGTGTGTGTGTGTGTGTGAGTGTGTGTGTGTGTGTGTGTTTGCACAAACGCTTTCTGCTCATGCTTTTAGCAACAGGCAGGAGCATCGATAGCAAATAGAATGGTAAAACTGTGTCCCCACCAATGTTCAAACCAAACCTACGCCCTTGCTCTTTAGTGTATGTGAATCAAAAACCTATTCAATCTACTACAAACCTTAGTCATTCTACAAACCTGATCATTCTGAATCATTAAAGCCAAAAACAGCAACTGCAAAAAACAACACTGTTTAAAAACAGTGCAGATAATATGTATTAAATACTGATTTTAGCTCTATATGGTAAGCAGTACACTTAAAAACCAACATAGAAAGAAAAATACATGATTCATGTAGAAACATTTGCTTAGTAGTGGGTTTTTTTATTCGATTGTATGGTGTTTTGACTTTAAAGCTTCTAACTGTGATAGGTTGGAACCATGTGGTTGATGTTTGTCAAAATAAATATTTTTCCGTCCTGCCCTCCCTGATTTGGCCCAGGAGAGGTTGAGGAAATGTCCATGGTAGGAGTGGATTGCCTGAAAGTAATATAGATTGGACATTTTCAAGAGGCACAGTTAAAGAAAAAAATTAACAATTAGTAACAGTGTTACAATTGTGTCAAGTTCCACACACCTTGCAATGTATCTCTGCATGATCTGGTCCAACCATACGTAACATGTGTGATGTCACCAATTGATTTGTGAAGATCTGATATGAGTCGTTGAGTTTGCCATTACGAGCGCAGCCATCAGGCCATTCGGCTGCTCAACATGGAACATTGATCACAAATCACAAATCATTGTTTGAGCCCTGACATTCTCTGGTCACTTTATCCACTCTACATCTGATGTAGCAGAATTCAATGCACCTTTAAAAGTAATTTTCCATGCCATATTTTATAATATTTATTATTTCTGCTGTCGTACACTCTCCGGACCACTGCTCAGTACATAGTGTATTTTGTTATTATTATTATTATCGTTTTAAAATTTCTTTATACTGTATATAACCTTTTTAAGCCCTCTGTGTAGATGTGTCGAGCCTTGTCAAAAGAATTTCTCTGCATCGGATGATGTGATGTTATCCGATGCACACGACAAATAAACAACTTTGACTTGACTTTGGATGTGACCATTTTAGACGAGAGGCGGTATCTGACTGTGACGTTAGCTGAAAGTTGACACTTTACATTACACACTTTCACTGGCACAGTCAATGTCAATCCCATCATAGCCACTCCCTAACACCCCCTGCTTTATCGCCGATTTCAACCGAAAATAAACAATACCATAATTCAAAAAATGTACATAATTCTGTATTGCAGAAAAAATAAAACTAGCGATTGAGACCATTTATTCATTATGCAAATGTTTACTGAGGTAATAAATCAACTGAGAAGTGGCTGACTTTCTCATAGACTTCTACAGAAACCAACCTGTTTTGCCACCACACATGTCGCCCCCAGCTAGAATTCGGATAGAATGCAGGTTTAAGGCACTTCTGCATTTGCATCACTTTGCCAAACCGGATGCTAGCCCTGTGGATCCAACAGAAGAACTGCACTGCCTGGTTGTCAAAAATGTTGCACAATCAATTATTAAATTGATCAACAGGTGTTTATAACATGAACATGATTTCATACATCAGATTCTATTGAAATACTTCACTATGTATTGCATTCTTCTTACTAATTCTATTCTACCTGTTTCTCTGAGTAGGTGTCACCATGCAATTACACCACGGCTGTCTGTGAAAGACAGAACAATTTCGACCTCACTCAGACCGTTACCATGGTATTACCTGGGAATGATGCAATCCTTCAATCTATCCTCGAGACTTTATATCAGCAAAGTCATGTGACTGACCTTAGGAGGCTTGGCCGCAATCTAACTGAGCATACGGGTGGCCGCGCCTCTTCCTCTTTGCTTTACTCGCCTCATCCGAGACAGGTAAGGATGTTTTTTTGGGACTCCACTGTTATCGAACCATCACTTTTGTGCAGGTGCCTTGTGTCCCTGAGGACCGTGTGTGGTGTTTTCTACTTTTTGCATTTCATGACAAAGAATTGCATGGTTTGTGTTAACGTTTTCTCTGTTTTGCTAGTGCCAATTTCTGTGGCTTGCTCTGTCGGGTAAGTATTCTCTACAGGAGTAAAAACCTTTTTTTGATTGAGTTCATTCTGTTTTTCTCGCTGTCAGCAGTGAGTGGGGTTTGTTAACTCTCCCCCTTGTGCGTTCTCGCACATTGTATGGGGGAGGTGTGTTTTTTGCTTACTGTTCTTTTTCTGTTTCGATTAAAACAGGCTGTTAACCTGTGTGCCTAATTTTTCCTGTTTGCAGCTGCATTGGGAATTTGGGTTTCTCATTTACTGTGGCTACTTCATTTGCAACTAGCCTACTTAGTTAATTGACACGTATTGCCCTTAGCCCCTGATTGCAGTGTCTGGGTACCTGATTTCCTCCCCCTTTTTTGCCATTGAGAAGTGTGTTGCCTTCTTTTCCGCTTTACTTTAAAGTAGTGGGCCGGTTTTGGGGAGCGGCCTTGCTTTTTGTTGCCCTTTTTTCCAGCTATTTAAAGCTGTTGGGCTCTGCTGTTTGAATGCAAAAAAGTTTTTGCTGGGGGGTCATGGATGCCTGTGATGGTCATCGTGAATGCCCCTCTTGTTTGGTTATGGCTCATTTATTGTGCGGGTGCGCTAGAGCTGCCTGTAGAGGAGTGCGTCCTGAGAGCCCGATGTGCAGAGAGATCTGTTCAGGCTTTTGCAGTGCAGCCTTCACAGAGTGACGTGGAACTAATTTCTAGGAAACACTCTCCTGACCATAGAGGAGGGTGAGACTCGGGTACGCCCCATGTTCCCCAACCAGGCTGACAGTGTAGCTGAGTCTGAACATTTTAACTACTCACAGTTTGGTGGGCTGTCCACTTTGTCCAACCCAGGTGTCAGTGAGCCCTTACCCGTGGATATTATCTCCAAGGTAATGAGTGCGGCACAAATTGTAGGTCTTGATGGCCCGACTGTGCCGCCTACTTTGGTAGATGGAGTATGAGCAGGTATCTCCCAGTCCCAGCAATCGATGTTGGTTGGATTATTTACAGATGGTCAGAAAGCTGTGGAGCGCCCATAGTGGGGCCCCTCAATACAATGCAGGCTGCCGGAGATTGGCTAAAGTACAATATGCTCCCGGCACTGGTAGGGGTATATGCCTCCTGTTCAACGAGACATGGATTTGATGTCTCTGGGTCCGGAGCATGTGACTGCTACTCCAAGCTATCCAGTTAAAGACTGCAATAAGACTGACCGTCTGGTGTGTTGGACCTACAATGCGGCTCATTCTGGTAACACGCTTGCCGTTCTGTTGGCGGCCCTTAGGAAGACTGCCAATCCCGTTGACAGGGATGTAGATTCCGCCCTTGTTTCCCATTCTCAGCTAACTTACAGCAGAGCTACAGTTGCCAGGTATAAACTTAGGTCCCAGCCACCGCACCAACTTGCTTGGTATTCTGGCAGGCAGCAGAATGTGGCACTCTTGCTCCCTGGGGCTGGTTCCAGACAGCCATTCTTATGCCGGCAAGGGTTTTGCCCACGCCCCCTGGCTAGAGGTGCCCCTCAGAGGAAACACCCTCTCAGAGGTTCAGGCCTCATGGGGTAACCCTTAGGGGTATTGGGGAGCCGCCGGAACTCGTCCCCAGCTACGCTTGGACAGCTGAGTGTGGAAAGTTTCAGACCTGTGGGTACTGGCTACAATATCAAATGGGTACAGACTTCAGTTTCGGCACTGTCCCCCTCCTTTCTTGCGGGTCCGCATAATCATTGTCAAGGACCCAGTCCAGGCTCGGTTTTTAACAGAGAAGCTTTTGGTCCTTCTGCAAAAGGATGCGATCATGAAAGTTAATCCCAGTGAACAGCTCACTGGCTTTTATTCCATGTACTTCCTCATTCCAAAAAAGGATGGTGGGTTGCACCCCATCTTGGACCTAAGGCGGTTAAACACAAATCAGGTCTTGGAATCCATAGAAAGAGGAGAGGTGTTCACATCCATAGATCTGAAAGATGCATACTTTCACGTGCCCATCTGCTCAGACCACTGTCCTTTCCTTCAGTTTGCCTGCCTGGGACAGGCGTACCAGTTCAAGATCCTGCCTTTGGCCTGTTCCTCTGCCCAAGGGTTTACCCGGGACATTGGAGCTGCCTTGTCTCCTCTTCTGCTGTCAGGGATGAAAATCCTTCCTTATTTGGACTAATGGCTGATTTGTGCTCTGTCTCCCAGCCGAGTCACAGAGGACACAAGGACACTTGTCTCACACGTCCAGTGTCTGGGTTTTACGGTGAATGTGAAGAAGAGCAACCTCAAGCCAAGGCAGCAGACAGTTTTTGTTGGTCTTTGCATGGATTCCATCACAATTTCAGCATCTCTCACCACCCTGAGAGTGCAGTGCATCCTGTCCTTCCTGGACCGATACTGGCTGGGCAGGCAGGTGGAGTTAGTTCAGTTTCAGAAGCTGATGGGCATGATTTTGGTGGGTGGTCCGTACCCCTTATTCTATGCTTCCTTCAGTCGCTTCTGGACTCGAGGAGGGCGGCAAGCAACATCAAGGTGTACTCTTCTGCTATATCACTTTTCCATGAGGCTGTGGGTGGTGTTATGGTAAGGAGGCATCCCTTGGTGCCCCAATTCATTAAAGGGTCGTGTAGACTGCGTCCGTACAGGTCCCCCAGATCTCCTTCATGTGAGCTGCCCTTAGTACTGAGGGCCTTGACTTGAGCTCCTTATGAGCCTGTGGAACAGGATACCCTTAGGTTCCTGTCTCACAAAACGGCTTTCTTCTTGGCTGTGTGTTTGGCTAAGAGGGTTAGCGAGTTGCATGCTCTGTCCACTAGTGAGGAATGTTTGAGATGGAATGTTGACAACACTGGCTTGTCTCTCTGGCCGAAATCCCTTCTGCCTAAGGTGGTTAACCCTAAGACTGTTAACCATGTGACTGAGATCAGCTCCTTTCAGCTTGATCCCGCAGGGGGATGTGAGCCTGCTTACCTTATGTCCGGTGAAGGCACTGAGGGCTTATCTTGACCGCACTTTTAAGAAGCTCTCATTACCAACTCTTTGTTTGTTTTGGTGGCAAGAAGTTGGGGCTTCCTGTGTCTAAACAGACTTTGTCCCACTGGATTGTGCACACTTTTTCTGCAGCCCATTCTGGGCAGGATCTCCCATTCCCGGCTAATCTGGTGTCCTACTCGACCAGAGATGTGGCTGCTTCCTGGGCTGCTCTTAGGGGAGTTCCTCTTTCAGAGGTCTGTGTTGCGACATGTGGTCTGCTCCCTGTACATTTTACAGGAACTACAAAGTGAATGTGGCATCCCCTACACCATTGGGTTCTGCTGTTCTCCTCTCGGCGCTGGGTGCGGTTGTGATGGGGTGGATTCCTCTGTTCCTCGTAACCCTGATGGTACTTGTCATCCCAGGTAAGTCCATGGTGACAGTCTGAGTGAAGTCGAAATAGATCGTAAGTTATGACTATAACTATGGATCTATGAGACTGAACGATGACCGTAACCATCTCTTGTCACTCGGAATGGGCTGAGGTGTTCCAGGCAAGAGGAAGGGGCATGGCCACTCGGATGCTCTTATAGACAGCGGCCAAACCTCCTAAGGTCAGTCACATCACTTTGTTGATATAATGTTGAGGATAGGTTGAAGAATTGCATCCTTCTCAAGTAAAACTGTGGTGACGGTCATCGTTCAGTCTCAGATCCATAGTTATAGTCATAACTTACGTTTTGCTGCCGCTATAATTAATTAGCTAAATATCCTAGCTCATTAGTTGTCATCCATCTGGGTCGAGAAAAGTATATTTTCCGGGTAGACAACTGACATTTTTGGCTAGCTAGATTTTGAAATGATTTACATGCCATTGTAATAACACATGACATCAGTCTTAATAAAAAAATGAACAGTTAGCTAACCTTTTTAGAAACTTAATTATTGTCCCTTGCCCTTGGGTAGCAGCAGAACATTTCATTGATAGTAGCCTACAACTCATCTTTCCTGTGGCAAACAAAAATTTTATCAGTCAGTGAGCTTAAAATAGTACAGTACACATAGCTAATAATGTAGCTCTCTAGTTAACGGGACATGTAGCAGCTACAAATGCATGCTACTAAACCTCCTAAAATAGCATTTTGTTAGTTATGGGTATAATGATTCTATTGTGAGTTTTTGTCATTCTAAGTTAATGAGTTTGACATACCTTGTTTTTTTCCACCAAAATTCACCGCAAATAGAAAAAATATGTTTTGGAATATTGCATAGTATGACTTCGACAATCGACTAGTGTGGACTTCACTGGAAAATGGGAATAAACAGAGGTATGTACACAAACTTATACGTTCAAAGTCACTGTGTTCTTTATAAGGAATCAGTGTAAATGGATATGGACTAGTAATGACACTTTGAACATGTTTATTGGCTGAAAGCACGTTTTTTAACTTGCCCTGTAAATGCGTAATGGTTGTATACTGGCAGCAAAAGGTAAACACGGTTTTGGCAATACAGATTGTTTGAGTTATTAACGCTACGGACAGCTTAAGTGCCATATTACATCCCTGAGCTTGGGTCTGGTATAGCTGGTCCATCTGAGACTTAAAATTGAACTAATGAAAGGTGCAAGTTTGTGCAAAAGAGCTTTAAAAACAAAAAGAGCAAAATGCATTTTTCTGCAAGATTTTAAAGACAGACATTTTACATTCTGATAAAGGATGCAATGATATTCACCACAAGTTTAGTGTTGTCCAAAGCACATTTTGCCAACCTGTTCTGTATTATAACACTGCTTGCTGAACCAGTAAATTTCCAGCAGAAACATTCTGAATTTGAATGCATTTCTCCGGCCAAAAACTGCTAATGAGCTTGCAGACAGCCATGGCCAGCCTACCACTAATAAAGGGGACTGTACTAAGATAACATGGATGTCTGGTCACATAACATGTCTACTGTAAATTCCTATTTCTATTAATGGCTGAATTAGGAGAGTAGAAAGTAGATTTCAGCTAGAGCAACAACATCACTTTTTTTAATGAACAAAAAGTTTTGATTTCCAACCTGGCTTCATTTCACAAAAAAGAAACTGAGATTAACTTAATGCAAATGGGCTAGTTATGATTTAAATGATTTGTCAATAGAAGAAATATTCTAATTAATATTTGTCTGATGGTACAAGTTGCAGAATATCTTATTCCTTTTGTCCAGACAGCATCAGATATTGTTCTTTGCCTACAGCTATAGGCAGTGTGGACCTGTTTTGACCCCTCCAATAATATCATTGCAGGTAGATTCTTGAGAATTGAAGGAAAATGATAACCACAATTTAATTGGCTCATTTATCTCCTCTGCTACACTTGTAACTGTTCCCCACATTGTTGCCTTAAATGAGAATACATTCTCAGTCAACATTGCTGTTAAAACAACAGTAAAATAAATATCATACACTGTAAGAGATCTACTGCTGCAAGAAACTGACAGAAAAGGACAGTGCCATGGGGCAGGTAGACCTACTCTAATTTCGAGCTGAGACCAAGGCCCTGGGTACCTTATTAACTTGCATTTACTAAAGGGGTTCCTAACATAATAGGTTTCCTGGAGTGAACTGCAGGGATAAATTTAGATTTATTTTCTATTTCAGTTTTTCTTAAATTCAGGTTTTGAGAAATGCATACCAGTCCCTCGAGGACAAACGTCTTGCACCAGTGGACAAGGCAATCGCTTAGAGCGCCATTGACTCCTCAAATTTGCGTGCAAACAAAAATTTAAAACACTACACTGGGTGTGTGGATTGTTGCCAGAGCCACAAACGAAATACATTGGGTACCCCCCACTCTCCCTTTCTCACAAAGCTCTACAGCAGTGACTGTAGCGGGGAAAGGCAATGTGTCAAATGAGAAATTTACTCCTTTACTCATGAGCCATGATTGCCTGTGTGGTGGTAGTGGGGGATGAATCAACATGGGATAAGAGAAACAGGAGGAAGAGTGAAATGCTCAAAACGGAGGTACTGTGCTTTGACTTGCTTTTCACTCCTCAGGCTTGATAACAATGTTCCATGTGCGTTCACCATTGCTCACAATTTAATTGTGTCAATCCCAAATGTTAATCAATTATATAGTTGTAGGGACAAGTCAAAACAAACATTACACAGACGTTAAGATTGCTCACTGGCAGTAGCACAGTTGATTTGAGAACATTGCAGGTGAACATTTCTTTATTCCATTTTGGTACTGAATTTTAGCAGAATGTTGACATGGATGCATAAAAAAATCACATGTTTCTCTACTAGAATTAATAATCTACATATAAAAGCAAAATATTGTTTTTAGTCAATAACTTTGGCTAATTGCTCTTCATTCACGTTTCGATGACCCACTGGAGAAGCGTGTTCGTCTCAACCAATGAGAGTCAGATTTTCAGCGCGTCCAGTGTCAGAAATAGAACCAGATTTTATTTTAGTACTTAGCAATGAAGAAACTTTTTGACATATGTGAGCAGTTTAGATTAAATAATTGAACAACGTGCTTACATATTTTTCACATTCACATGCAAGACCTGACCTGTGTAGAGTGCATGTAACTTAGCTAAAAAATTATCAAAAATAACTAGTGTGTAGAGATTGCCCCTGCATAAGTTTTGAAATGTTATGGAAAGGTTTATTATGGCTGCCTCTGCCTGTGTTGATAGGTCTAAAATAGTATGTTTCAAGTTAGTTTCCAGGAAGTTGGTGAAACCACCACACAACTGAATAGTATGCATTTTAATCAATGACCGTTCATTCATAAACTAAATCAATCAATGGTTATTTTACAAATAACAAACATAGTTATAAGGATGAAAGAGGTAGTTGCAATGTAATTATTTTAGTTGTGTTTGAAAATATTAGATTTTGAATGTTTTTTTTGAAAAGGGGCAGTTATTGTAATTAGATGTTGCACTGACGTTTATGCTGTATGTGCTGTACAGTATATGCTACTGCTGTCCCATAGTATAGGTAACTCTAACCTACAGTACATTTTCTATAACTTCAGTTGTCCTATTAAAGGAACACTCCAGACTCGTAAACACCTCAAAATCATTGTGCCAATCATTTTTCCGACATGACAGTGACTAAAAACACTTCTAAATGTGTTCTGTAATTCCAAACTCAGCCACTAAGTGTTCGGAAAAATGAATGTCACAACGATTTTGAGGTGTTTAGGGGTCTGGAGTGTTCCTTTAAAATGCATGGAAGGGACATCATCAAAACCACTTCTGCCTAAGCTGAGTCTCAACCAGAATCATATAGCACAGATCCATGTAGCATGTTATTTAACACGTGTACATGCATAGTCTTATTCTTAGAATTTGTCTGCTGTAGCATCTTTCTATGTAATTAACACAGACGCGAGGAGACTTTCAAAGTAAACAGGAGATTAATGACGAAAATACTTAAAAACAGAAACAGTATTTCTGTTTATTTCATATACACACAACACGCACAGACTTACAATACAATAAGCGACATCTACACGACCCAAAGACAAGACTTAAATGCTGAACTAATTACCAAGTAAGTGTAGCTGGGTGACTAATTACAAACATTGATTGGGTAAATGAAACTTGACCTGAAAGAAACGGGAAAAACCTAAATTAACAGGACATATGAGGATAAATCAAAGCGCAAATTGATTGGCCTGGACGATTATTTATGGCCAATTATGTGTTTTCAAAATAATTATTATTCAGCCTTTTTGCTCGCTGATTATGGTCGATACTTTTTTGGAGGAAGAACATCCTCTAGTGTTACAAATGGATAGCAAACTATGAGGAATCTGTGTGCAGCCTGATCATCTGTCGTGAGCTGCTTCTTGTCACACGCTGCAGTTTCTAATGTCTCAAGGACGTTTTGTGGCTGCAGAGCAGCCATGGTACAGATGTCACACGATAAAGTGGTGCTTTTCATACCGCGGCACCAATCGGTGCATTTAGTTGGCAATAAATGGTCTATACTCATCGCTGGGTGGTGCTAGACCACTTAAAAAGAAACAGGAGATTGCAGTTCTAATGCTTCCTAGAGGTACGTTTTGTGGGGACATAGACTGATATTAAATCAATGTAGTTGTATTATTATACACAGTAGAATACCTTTCTTAATTTAAATAACGCCTTGTTTGTTTTAAAACAGCTTTAGGAAAGCAAAAAAATATTGTAAACTACTGCGTCTGCATTCTCCAATCAGAATGCGTCCCTGAATCCTTTGTGAAAAATGTAACTATTTACACAGTATATCAAAGTACAGTTTAACTTTGAGGGACAAAAATGGGTAATGAACAATGTTTTTAAGTCGTCATACAATACTGTAACCTCTGAAAGCCGCTCCCTCAAAAGTTAAGTTATTTTTTTTCTTGGTAATCCCCACAGCACTGTGGTGTAGCGGGCTAGTGGTGTAGCGGGCTAGATCGGTTGCGATTATGGTGACATTTTTCAGTGTAGGTAGTTGTAAGTTACAGACCCGCTCAGGACCATCTCCTTTCTTTTCTCAGCTTGTTTATAGAGGATGCATTCAAATTGTTTTATTAATTATGATAACTAGTTAGTTATAAACTACCATTACCTGGTCATTTAGGTTTTATTTAATGACTGTATTTAAGATTATTTTAATTGGGCAACATAGGCCTATGCTTACAAATGTATACTGTAGGTAATTAAAGATATATTTTTATCTGACACCCTTTGTGCTGACCAGACCAGCCTGAGATCATGAAGAAGTTGGCAGAGAAAAGTGCACATGATTTTTGCAGAAAGGTGACACTTTTAATCTCCCCTCAGCCAGACCATGCTCTGATGGCCAATTAGCTAGTCATTGTGTTACAAAACCCAAAACCCCCCACTT
Source organism: Umbra pygmaea (assembly GCA_016801145.1). Taxonomy (NCBI): domain Eukaryota; kingdom Metazoa; phylum Chordata; class Actinopteri; order Esociformes; family Umbridae; genus Umbra; species Umbra pygmaea. The sequence goes on along the minus strand of JACXGM010013809.1, from coordinate 2,214 downwards.
GCTGATTACATGAAACAATTCCCAAGCAAAAAAACGTGTTGTTTAATGTGTTACTGTAGCTTAAAAGCAAGTTTAGTAAAGTCTAGGGATGGGCAAATACCAATTTTTATGGAACGAGTACAAGTACAGAGTACTTCATTTTGGGTACTTGCCGATACGAGTACTGATAAAGTACTTTTAATAACTATGCCAAATGTCACATTTATCAAGCTAATCTGCTATTTCTTAGATGTTGATCAGCCAAATGAATTATAGGCTACAAAAGTAAATATTCCTACATATCTGAAAAAACTTTGCATTGCAGGTCAAGAACTTTTAATATGTATTACACATGTCAATAGATTACGTCTCCTTCCCTAATTAGATAAAATGAGAGAAACACCTTTGTGAAAGCGGATGAAAAAGCCGCATGGTTGTGTTCGCATTTGCACTAAGCATTGCAGACCTGGAGTGGCATAGTGGTTAAGGTGGCTTTGAGTAAATTCCTACATCGTATGTTCGAGTCCCTGCAAAGACATGATATTTTATCTCAGTCTATTCAGAGGACGCATTCAAATTGTATACTAACGTATCACTTTTGTGAATAATCATATATTTGTGAAGAATCAATGTACCACACAGCTCAGCAGTGTGTGGTAGATATATGCACAGAAAAATTATCATTTGTAACGTAGGAAATGACAAACTATCGGTTGAATGCTTTCACTGAAGACAGAAAGCACAACTGTAGTATCCATTTTCCACTAGAAATTCAATTGTTATAAACTTTAGAGACAAAACTTTCTTTACATGCCAGTTTCTGCTGTCAAGGAAGATGAATGATTTTGGCTCGTTTCGGGGCATTCCTCCTGCCGTATTCTACAGTACACCGGCGTTCTGTGGCATTTGTAAGTTTCTAGCTAGAACAGGCAAATGCTACCCATTTTAAATTGAAACTTCTTCACAAGGGTTAACTAGTGTTTTGCTACAGTATATGTGCATTACATATTATAAATAAGGGGGGATTTATAATTGATCATCACATTAGCCTACAGTATAAACACAAAATATGTTTTTAACCTCCATATTCAATTAAAAGGCATTTGTGTTAGCAGGGAATATAAATCGCTAGTTTTCTCAAACACAGTTTTCAAAGTGTTTCTGATATTGAGTTTAAAAAACGAGGAATTATTTTACTCAACTGCCCAATGGTGTGAAAACAGAAATTGTTTTGTTCCTTCTCACAGGGATGTCGCGGGAGTCTCCCCCATTTTATGACGGCCAAAAATGATTTACAATATCCACATTAGGGGTGTGCCGTTTTCGGAAATGTTGATCACGGTTTATGACCTTGGTCAAATATGACAGTTATTAACATAACCGTCATCGCATGGACGAGTTTGAGGGCACAGTAAATCGTTCATAATAAAACTGTAAATGGTTCATAACCCAGTTAAGATAATCTTAGCCACTATTGACATTAACATCAATGCTGCTGCCAGTTCTGCCATCGTTTACTGCTTTTCTTCTCCTTCTAGTTCGTAGAAATATCAAAGTCGGTAGCCTCTCCTCAGTTGTGACACCTCTGTTCAGGAGAAGACTGCAACTAATGTCACAAGCACCACGCACGAGTATAAATAGTTTCGGCGCTCCCATTATGTCACTTAAAAGGGGCAGAGTGCGCTTAAGGGGGCAGAGATTTCAGACCACTGTTTATTACGGAGATCTCCATGATTTTCTTTCTTGGGAGGGGGTGTTGCACTGACAACCTCTCCCGAATGATCTCCAGCAGTAGCAGCCGCCGAAGCACCACTAACTCCGCCTCCATTTCCCTCGTCAGCTGATACAATTTATTATCTTGGGTCAAGGAAAGTGGACTTTGCCAAAAGCTACTGAGTGACTGAGGCACTGTATTTGTTCTCCAGTACGCTGGACATTTTCCTTTTTTAATTTTGTGTCAGATCCATTTCATTGGGTATGAAAAAAGATTGTATGTCAACAGTTGACAGTCTTCACTGAAGAAAATGTTACATAACTTGGTTACACTTTATTTGGAGAGTCTGACATTCCATCTGTATGTGCTCTACAGATAGTTTGTTGATGATATGACTATCAACAAACTATCAACAAACCATCTGTTGATAAGCAACTAATTGTGTATTTTAAGGGTAGGGGTAAGTTTAGAACATGTTTTAGGGTAATGGTTAAGGTTAGGTTTAACATAAGGGGAATGGT
>JACXGM010013808.1:0-22721 GCA_016801145.1 Umbra pygmaea | reverse complement strand
TTTGGACAACAGCCTCCACATAATGACGTTATTAAGTGAGATCTGTCCAATCACCACTAACCTACACTGGCCAGGATATAGCGTCATTCCCTCAGACAATAGAAGCAAAGTGAGGCAGAAAAATCTTTCATCTGACTCTCAGGTTCCTTGGGTTTTAAAAGTATCATTAAAAACAGGAATAAGAATATCAAAATCGTCCGTATTTAAAACAGAGTATTAATCAATTATTAAATAAAATATGAGTAATTGTAATATTCCACATCAAACAGAATCGTTTTATTAGTAATATCTTCAAGAGGAATGAAATTACTGAGACAAACCAGACCTGACTCAATTCAATTCCTCACCCCAATCTGGTTTTTGACATTGACCCCATTCTACTTTATGGTCCTTTCTGCCTCGTTACCTGATATCATAATTAACCTCTTACGTCAGTCTCTCTCCCCCTCTTATCCTCCCCTCATCCTGCCTCTCCCTGTCCACCTCTCTCTCCTCGTATGCCTCTATGGTAATCTGCTGGGTGAAAATCTTCCGAGAGGCACAGATAATGATGTATGGCTGGCATACTGAACCATGGTAACTATCACAACTGAAAGCAGAGCCAGATAATTCCTCGGTGTGCTGCAGTGTCGCTGAGGACATTTTGGGACTTTCAAGGACACACAGTATCCACCATTTTCTGCAGCTGCATCTTCGATGGCTATAAAAAGGACGAAACGTGGGTGGCAATATATTCAACAGAGCCATCTGCCGAAATCCTGAGCTGAAAATCTTGCTATAGTACAGTGCCTTAGCCACACATTAACACAGAGAATGGTTGAGGGGGATCCAGTAAGGATGACTTTGTAGATGACAACGATCAGAATAATCAGCATTAGATACAACCTGTAAATCAAACGCTGCTTACAGAAAACTACAGAGGTCGGGGGTCCGTGTGGTGTACTGGGCTAAGTCGCTGCACTGCAGGACATGCAACGTCATGATAGTCAGATGTTTGAGCCTGACTATGGGATCTCCGACTTTAAAAAAAAATTGGCATAGTGCTGCCCGGGATTTGGGCTAGATAAGTCAAATTATCTAACTTGCCATGTCGCTCTCCAGCGACCCCTTGTGTCCAAATTGGGCACCTGTAAGTTCAATCACATAAGAATAGTTGGTGAGCGTAATCATCACATGCATGAGTTGACAAAGGGCTCTGTGTTGGATGAGCAGTGCGAAAAGATTCGGCTAGCTCGGCGCCCCTCACCATCCCGCATCTGTCCAAGGAATTTGCGGAGCTGCCGACAAGAACAGTGGTAATTCGGTTCAATTGGGAGGAGAAAAAATGGGGAAGAAAAAAATTAACAACTAAAAAATCACAGAGGTCACTTGAACCTATTTTGACATTGTTTGCCAACACACTGCGGTAATGCCAAGCTAACGACCATCCTATGGCTAAACCATTTCAAGTCCGGTTCACAATACCTGGGTTTTTCCTGAGCCTCGATGAGGCGCATGACGTCCTCCATCCAGAGCATGAGGTCTCGCACCATGCTAAAGAAACGGAACTTGTCGCTGGTGTCGAGCAGTTTGACCCTGCGGCCTTCGCAGGCCTCAAGCAGGGTCCTCCAGGCCTCCAGCACCTCACCCTCTCTCTTTTGGATGTCATCAGCCTTGTCTCCGGCATAGGCAGACTGCAGGCGCACAGCATCCTCCTGCAACGTCCTCACCTGGGAAATGGAGGAAATATTTGTTAAAAACAGTCAGCAAGAAATTCTGGATATAGCTGCATGCTTTGTAGTCTAACTGCTGTAGGTGTTTTGGTAATTCTGGTTCTCGTTGTCTCTAGTGTCTGTCCTACCTGGGTTCCCAGCGCCTGGATGTCATGTTCGAAGGTAGTGTGCATCCTCTGTAGGGTCTCTACAGTGTTCTGGTCTCGCCCCAGCTCTTCAGGCAGCTTCTTGTGTTTGTCGAGGATGCGGTTAAGGATCTCCTTGGCGTCGTGGTAGAACTTGTGCAGCTCGAAGGACGCCGCCAGGATCTGGGTGCGCGTGTCGATCAGCTCCAGAAGGTCGGCCCACGCCTCGTTCAGCCCGTCCTTCCACTCGGCGATGGTCGCCGCGTCGGCGTGGCCCGAGTTGATGAGCTCATCTGCCAGCTGGTTCACGGAGTCAACGCGCTCCTGACCGATGTTGCCTGTGTCGCGGGCAAACTCACGGAAACGCTCCTGCAGCATCTGTGGGCGGAGATGAGATTGACCACAGTGGAGTCAGATCTGCTTTATTCTGCAACGTAACTCCGGCACCAGGGGAACGTGGGTGGGTGCACTCCATACCGTGACGTGCTCATAGTCCTGTCCCAGCTCATGGGAACCAGCCACCACCTCCCGCTCCGCGATCCACTGCTCCAGGTCATCCACCTCCCTGTTGAGCTGAAACAGACGGAATCGCTCATCCAGCTTCCCGCGCCTCTCTTCTGAAAGGTCCTTGAGCCCTGCGTACAGCTTGTCCACCTGGGACTGGCGCATGCCGATCCGCTCGCTACACCGCAGGCAGACGGGGGAAGGATATGACAAAGGATTTACATCAGCCACATTAGCTTCACGTTTAACTGCCATTTCTTAAATCTCTGGGCAGTTCAATCGTACTGCTCCTATTGGTTAAAACCTTACAGTGATCAAATGTTACAAGGTCTGCTCTCACTCACAAATGGCATTGTAACCTGTAGTCCAGGAGTGGGCAAATGTTTTTCTTCAGGGGCCACAGTGAGCTTTTGAAACCAAATGAAGGGCTGTATTTTATAGCGATGAGTGAAAATTAGGAAATGTTATTTCACTAAATTACAACCGTCCCTACACAGTTACGTGTGTATTCTACAGAAAAAATATATATTTGTTTTTGTAACACTATTTCCTTGTTTAACTTCTCAGAATTTAATCACTACTGTTTGTTTCAAGACTATTTAGCGTACTCGCAGACACCTGCAAATCACGACAACAGCGCATATGGAAATTAATTTGAGTAAAAAAATACAAAAATGTTAACATTTTTGTTAATTATTGTAAAATACTTGTAAACCATGATGAATATCACTATAAAATCCATATTGGCATGCCCTCCGGGTCTTGAGAACTAGTGTGACAAAGTTTAGGGGACTTATAAATAAGGAAATAAAACGTTATGTACAGTAGCCTACATGTTTACTATTAGCCTATAGATTTAAAAAAAAACAGCAATCCCCCACCCCCCAAAATTAACCTGTTTTAGTGCAGGGGAATGTCCTACCTACTTTCAGAAATTTTATTTTTGTAATTTTTACTTTCTGATTTCTGTCTATAATAGTTTTAAGTTAACCAAAATAAAGTCCCCAACTTTGAGACGCGATATCTCCGGCTGTCGTTAACCCACACGGACAAACCGCCCCTAATTATTTGCAGTGGAACCCCCTCTTTCCATCGATAGCATTTGTTTCTAGCATGTAGATGTTGCTTTTTTTTTTTAAATCGCCTTGCAGGCCGGATCAAAGGACCCAGTGGGCCGCATAGTTTGCCCACCCCTGCTGTAGTCTTTGTAGTCAGGGAATAGGAACTCCGTTTTCACTGGAGTTTAAACCTCAGGGATAAACCCCTGAAACGCATCACCTCTCTGGGTGTCCGGCAGCAGTCAGGCCCCTGCTGGTCTGGGAGAGCTGGTGGACGGTCTCAGCGTAGTCCTCCACAGCTTGCTCCAAGATTTGATGCTTCTTAAGCATGGCCACGGAGCTCTGCTCATCCTACGTGTAGATAGACATGTGTTTTAAGTTACAGGACCAGCGTACGGAGGGCTTGTCTCACAGAGGTCATTGTCCAATTCTCAGCCGATCCAATCAGCTTCCTGTTTCGCACCGTGACCTATTCTGATTGGTCACGAGTAATACAGTTTTCTGCCTCACCTTAGCCTTCTCCTCTGACATCATGTACAGCTCCTGTTCACTCATCCAGGCCTCTGCTTCGGCTGCATCAAAGTAGTACTGCTGGGCCTTGTGGGCCTCCTCCAGGCGTCCGTGGCGTTTGCCCGTCTCCTCCAGGATTTCGGCCCATAAGCGCCGAAGGTCCGCGAGCCGCTGGCGGATCCCTTCGCCGCTGGGGCTGCTGTCGTGGTCCTTCAGAACCTGCTGGCTCCTCTCAAAGATGTCGTCACAGCGCGGCTGGTGACCTTGGATCTCCTTCTGCAGGGTCTGTTGAGGAGAGGTCAGAGAGCATCAGGTCAGAATGACGTTGGACAAATTAAAATGGCCGAACGTGTTTGTCTGGTGCACCCTATAAATGCTAAGAGCTTCATTTTGCAGATGGATATACTGTGCAAGGTTCAGGCTTTGGTTTCGTACCTGGTTTTTCTTCATGAGTAACTGGACTGTTTGCAGGTTGTTCCCGTGGTCTGTAGATGTTGCCAGTGGCATTCGCTCTTCAACCCAGAGCTAAAAGGAAAACGGACATAGCTATAAACTTGTAAGTTGACAGGTTATTTGGTCAACTTTATTCTTTGTCTTCTGACACCTCAATAGAGGAAGATGTAATGCTCTCTTGTTGGGAAATAGTTTTTTTATATAAGTTCTATATAGTCATTCCATGATGGGGGAGGTGTACCGTATGTACTTCCTTTTTCCTGAGATTAACAGCTGCACACTGACAGTCCAACAATGAGTCAGAGGAATTTAACAGTTGCGTGAAGACTAAAACAATAGTTGAAATTGTGGACTCTTGCTTTTCCAGTCCCTGTAATTATGACTCAGCGAGTCCTGTCAAATTACATAAAGCACTTTGAATGACTGACTGATTGATGTCGCACAAGCAACAACAACATCTGAACTTAACCACGAGTAACCACTTAAAATAAGCAAACACGTGGGCAGAGTGCTTTGGGTTCCAACTGAAATTAGCATTTCAAATGCAGATAATGGCACAGACAGATGCAGACACTTCAGTTTACATACCCTGCCGAGCCATTTTAAAAGCGGTCGGCTGATCCCGAGACAGACTGAATGGAGTTCATACAGTATATTCATTTCATTAACAGAGGCCATCTGAGATATTAAAGCATGCATCTACTGCTACTCTCATTGGATCACCTTTTAAAAGAGGAGAAAATGGCTCTGCTACAGATCTGCACTGTCATACCGGTACTTAGTGCACTGTAGCCTAGAAACATTTAAATCACAATGCAATTAGCATAATCTCTCACTTATTCTCTGAAACACACTTTACCACACTGAGACAGACACAGGAGCAAGGCTGACAAAAATGGCCCTTAAGACTGTGCCTAATTCAAGAGTTAACAAAAATATAAACATGCTCAACTACGCTTTCTCGTAGAGCGGTAATGGTAGTATGCACATCCCCAACGGTGAGGTGCAGGGCAAAAAGAGCTGAATCAAACAAGAAAGGATGGAATGCCCGCACTCTGCTATGCTTCCTATATATTTTATTTAGCAATGTTTCGACTACTGCTGGGTCTTCCTCAGGAAAATAACTTTATTTAACGTTATTTGCTTGAGGAAGACCCAGCAGTGGTCGAAACGTTGCTAAATAAAATATATAGGAAGCATAGCAGAGTGCGGGCATTCCATCCTTTTTTGTTTGATTCAACTACGCTTTCTACCAACTTGGATCAGTTGCAGAACGCTTGTACAAAATCAAAAAGGGCTGATAGAGTCCGGCACTCTGGTGGATAAAAAGGCTTTCTGCAATAAAAGACGTTGCATCAGTAACAAAAAGACAGTTTCAATTTATTCACCAGAATGTTGGAATATGTCTTCTCTTAAAAGATCAATGTTCTTACGATCTCATCCTCCATGTCTCGGTTGAACTGGTGGATCTCCCGGGAGGCCATCAGGTTTCCTTTCCTTTTCTTCAGGGGATCTAGCAGCTGCTGGAACTTCTTCTCTACGATGCGGCGTTGGCCGTCCACCTCGTCTGTGTCCTTCCCCTCCTGGCTGAGGACCTGGGCCTGGCTCCGCAGCTCCTCCACCTCCTTCTGACGCACCTCCACCTGGCTCTCCAGCATCTATTGAGGCCACACCCGGAAGTGTAGATGGGACAGCGACAGTCACAACAATGTTCTCCGTCTCATGTGAGCTCTGTTAAACTGATTGCCAAATTGGTAAACATTTTCCCTCGCGCACAATGATCTTTCATTAAAATTTTCACAATGAAAATATGCTCAATTGTATTTTTATTATGGCCATTTTAGAAGCGTATTGTGTTTGGCACAATTTCCCTCGCTGACCCTTACTTACACACCTGCATGTCTGCCAGAAGGGATGACAGTACACTCTGAATGAATGTACCCTATTTTGCAAAGACATTGTCATTAATGGCTTCCACTGGTTTGAGGTAGTCAACTAGGTGAGACGACCTCTTTTTACTGGAAAAATCACAAGATTCCATACAGGCAAATATACCATAACTAGAGATGGCAATACATCAGCTTCATACCTGTTTAAACAACACAACCCAGGTAGGCAGCAGAAGAAACTTTAACTGGAGATTCTCTTAATAGCATTGTCCAGATGTCATAACGGGACAGACCCAAAGCAGAGTCCTCTCTTCTAGTGTTTGCACATTACCTGTTGTTTTTTGAGCAGGATGTTGACGCTGGTCAAATCTTTGCCGTAGTCATCTGATTGGATCTGTCCCTCCAGCCCAACGAGCCACTTGTCCAGGTCGGCACAGCTCTGGGTGAACAGCTCAGCCTTGTTGGCGTCAAATAAGCACTTGGCCTTGGTCTGCGTGGTGGACTCCAGCTCGCTCCACATGGCATGTAGCGCTGCCAGCTTCTCCTTCACCACCACCTCCGTTTCCGGTTTCTCGGCGATCAGCTGCATCCCATCCTGGGAAAGAAGAAAACGACGTCAGGACAGATCTCCACTAACTCAGGAAGGAACACGCTGGGAAATGACTGATTCTGTAAAATCTTGGCATCGGACCTGAGCGACGAGAGACTGTTCATGATTCGTCACAGTGACAGGTATGAAAACAGAATTTATTTACCACCCATTCTAGCCGGCAGAGCTACTGCATTGATTCAGCTAAAAGCCTTTTTGATATTGATTTTTGCTTTAGTTCCAATTTGTGATTAAGCCTCATTGCTCTAACTCAGAGGGTTGTCAAACAAAAATGTTTCTGTTATAGGCTGCTTATTGCAATTAAGATTATGGACAAAAAAATCCTATTAATGATGTAGCCGCTGACCTTCTCGATCTTGTCCAGCCACTCCTTGTTAGACTGCAGCTCGGCCATGAAGGCTTGGTGTTTCAGCCATTTGCTGTGGAGGTTCCTAGCTTCGTCATACGACATGTCCTGAGCCGTAAGCATCTTCTCATTTACCCACAGGGAGAGCTGAACACACCAGAGAGCCAATTAGTGGAACTGAGTAAGACAAGACGCAGGCACCCCACAGACGAGCACAAACACATCCACACAAATGCAAAAAGCATGAACTCGCTCACACGCACGTCGCCTTCCGCAATTACTTATTCATTACACTTACAGTAAAGTACTTCTTTCAGAGGTAGCAGGAGGTATGTTTGTTTGTGCAATAGTGTTGTAGCAGCTCTAGTGGAGCATCTCTGTGTGTGGAGCATTAGGGGTTTGGGGTAGAGAAGGACAGCTCACCTCTTGGCACTCTTGAAGGAACCTCTGTTGGTCTCGGTTATCCTTCAGCTTACACAGAAGCTCACTGGCTGCCAGGCGGTTCTTCTTATGTCTTCACAGTAACAGACACGCAGTAGAACATATTCAACAGACTCAACAATGAATGGTAACACCTGTTTCGAAAAGCGTTACCTTAACGTACTGTAAATAGTGACATGATGTCACGCAAATTTGATTGTATATACCGGTACACACAAAGTGCTATAAGCTATCTGCATTCTACACATGCAACATCGCTGAAATGTTCATGGCCACAGTAAATGCCTTTGCAACATGTCTACCACTAAATCAGCCTAGCCACATAATTAACAAGTATTGTGTTTAGCACAAAAAACATCAATTACCTCTTATCAATAGAGTCCACTTTCTCCTGGATGCGTTCAGCGTTTATGTTTCCGTCGCTGACCAGTCTGCGACCTGTGTCCACCACCGCGTTGATCTTCTCCTCGTTAGCGTCCATGGTGGTCATGAAGTCTTCTTGCTTCTTAATGGCTTCCTCCGCCCCCTCCAGAGTGGTGGGCATCTCAGTATGGGCTAGTACGTACTCCTGAGAGAGAGAGAGATTCAGATGGAGGGAGGGAGTGATGAGTGGAATGGATGTTTGTTCACTGCCCCATTTAACTGTTGAACAAGCAGGTGATTACTGTTTCGGCGAATTCGTGGACAACCTCATAATCCCCATAAACGCTAGTGCAAAACATGATATAGGTTGTTTGCGCTATACCACCATTCATTTTTCTTCATAGGAGATTTGTGGATTCACTTCAAATAAGCCCTGTGTTTCATGTAAGGCCTTGGTGTTATGATAATCATTAAGTTTCGTTGGGACGTTTCTCTACATATTCGCATCAATTCACTTAACGTTTTTTTGTGGGGCAAAATCTAGGGAAAGATTAATGTCAACTTGCCCTAAATATATTCAACTAGTTTTCAAAACGCTGAGTTGGTATAAGTCTACAAAGAAACAAATAACTTTTTTGAAGTGAACATAGAAATCCTCTTTGTCAGAAATGAATGGTGAAATAGCGAGAGAATAAAGATATTTTATGGATCTTATGACTCATCAAGAATCATAGCATCTCTCAATAGCAAAGTCCCAGAGGTCACAACCCACAAGGTGAGCGTGAGCACTTTGATTGGCTGGGATTTGAGCTGTGATGCAGAACCAGTCAGTGAAGTCCAGTCAGTTTGTTCTGGCTAAACCCCAAGACAGTTTTCTGACTAACAGAGCTGCCTGCCACTGTTAACATCAAAATGGTAATGAGAGAGGGACTTCAACCAGGCAGCCGAACCACTCAGTGATGCATGCAGACACCCATGTACACAACCCCTCAATGCGATCACAAAACTGCTGTACAAAAACTGGCCTTATACAAAGTGCCATGTAATAAATTTATAACGTTCAATTTCTTGCATCATGATTAAAGCTCAATGAGCCAGAAAGAGCCAGTAGTGTGTAACAATCATGTGAGGTTACCTGGTTGTTGAGGAAGGCCTCTGCTTGCTTGGTGTCCCTGAGGAACAACTGGTGGGCGTGGGACTGCGACAGGAGGCTCTGACGGTTCTCCCACATCTTGTGCAGCTCATTCCAGCCCGTGTCCAGGGCCTGCAGCCTCTGCCTGAGGAACATGTACTGGGCGTCCGTCTGGCCCTGCGTCACCATCTCGCCCATGTCCCTCATCTTCTGGTAGTCTTCCTCGTAGTTGCGGATCTCGTTCTTGATGCCCTCGTGCTGCGCCAGCAGCTTCTCAGCCTCGGCCAGCGTGTTGGGCATGTCTTCGGAGGCGATGGCCGTCTGGGTCTTGGAGAGCCACGACTGAAAGTCGTCCAGCTCCCTGAGGAACTGCTGTAGCTTACTGGCCTCGCCCAGAGACTCCTCTCGGTTCTTTAGGGTTCCCTTCATCTCGTCCCACACCCCGGTGATCTCACCCAGACGACCCATGATCCCCTGGGCCTGGTCGGGGTGCTCGGCTGCAAGGCGTTCGCCTTCCTTCCCCAGCTCTTTCAGCTTGTCCTCGATGGCGGCCAGGTCACGCTCCATGCCGGTGAGTTTGCGCTGCAGGGCCATAACCCCGGCCAGGTCGTTGCCCAGCTCCTGGGTGGACTCGATCACCTTGGTCTTCTCGCGGATCCAAGACTTGGTCTCGTTGCATTCCAGATGGTAGTTCTGTACACCCAGAGCTGAGTTGAGGGCGTCTTTCTTCTGGTCAACAAGGTCGCGGAACTGGCTCCATCTAGAAATGTCAGAAAGTCAGAGAACAGTAGATGAACACCAGAGACTAATTACCAGAGGCTAACTGTAGATAGAGGGTTATAAGACGACTGTATTGTAACACTACTTTATTCAATGTAGTAACTGAAATGTATTGTAACACTACTCTATTGAATGTTTTAACGCAACTGTATTGTTTCATTACCGTTTTTACGGTTGTAAATTGAAAGTTTTGTAATACTACTGTATTTACAGCTGGTTGTAAATGTACCTGGTGTTAAGCTTGTCCTGTTGGCCTTTGATCTCCTTCTCACTGGGGTGACCACTGTGGATTAGTTGCCTAGCAATCTGGTTCACCACAGCAACACGGGAGGCTTGGTTGTTCATCTCTGGCTCCAGACTCTCAAACCTGCAGGTAAGGAGGGGGTAGAGAGAGAAGAGTGAGAGGTGGAGGAAGAAACAGGAAAGGAGTTAAAGAGGAATCCTACATAGAGGTTAGAGAGTGGAATGTACATGAACAATGAGATGAGATATTAAAGTAAACAATGGGATGTTAATGTTGTTGGCACGCAATTATGCCAAAGCCTACAAACAAAAGCGGAAACGCAGCTAAAACGTGTATTTACGTATATAGTTTTTATATTATAGAACACTAACACATTTACCTTAAAGGACAGCTATTTAACAATTTCACAATTTGTTCAAACTCTGTGAGATGCAATATTACATATCTGAAGAAAAAAAGTTCACACATTTACATGTGGCCTTATAGTATTTTACATTTTTCTGTGCTTGTACTTCATCCCCCATTAATTGATGCAATAACTAGAAGATAACATGTAAATCTCATTCAAATGGTACTTAATTGCTGTGAACAAAAACAGCTTTTTACCATATTTTATTAGTATGTCTCATTTGTACTTTTACATAATTCTAGTTAATATTCTATAACAATCTGGAAAGCATGGGATGTCATATTAATGCAAATGCTGTTAACGCAAGTTTTAATGTCGAGCTGCAAAACATCAGAGAATCAAATTCAATGAATCAGGAGTCTGGGAACATCTCTATGCAGTGTAGTGGGGTAAACAATGTGTAAGTTCATTTCAGATCAATCACACATATTGGAGTAAACAAGTCATTAAACTGCTGTCTGAAATACTTAGCGAGCTGAGGACACTGCCTGGTGCTTTTTAGTGTGGGAGTATTTAACCTGATAGGGTTAAAACACTGTTGTCTTGGACGCTAAGTGGAAAGTGAATTAGAAGTGTCTACAGCTCCCACTGTGCACTAGTGTCCCAAACTAACTCGCGTGATTCATTTTACTCTCTACCAATCCTTTGCACCGTGGTAGATTCAAACGGAGTATCAAACCGCCATACTTTTATTTCACACTGTGTGGAGAGAAAGGCCATTGAACTGCTCGGCGTGGTCATTCGATTAGTACACAACAAAAAGGCGATTGTTGTTAGTTGACAACAACGGTGACAACACGCAAATCTGTTTAATGCGGAAGTAGGCCGCTAGATCTTTGCAACGGAATGGTACACTTAACAATGGCTGCCGCTCTGACCATTCGGGTACATTGATTTGAAATGGAATGGCCTTTCTATCCATTCTATTTCTATGGTTATGACAGATGTACAGAGTTAAATATACTGTGTATTACATTTTGACAACTGATTACGTTTGCAAACTAATTGTGGCTGCATGCTTACGCCAGGTGTGTTTACCTGTGCTGTACCACTTCCAGGTCCTCCAGTTTCTCCGGTATATCCATGCTGTTAAGCCACTGCTCTTTCTCGTCGATCCACACCTCACAGGCGTCCGCCTCGCTGAACATCTTATAGAGAGCCAGGGCGTCCTGCAGGGCCTGCTTCCTGAGGCGCGTCAGCTCAACCACCTCCTTGTAGCGCTCCTCGATGCCCGCCAGGCGCCCCTGCACCTCCTCAGAGCCCACCTGCTCCTTGCGAAGGGTTTTGGACTGCTCATGGAGGGCATCGATCACGGGTCGGTAGCTGGCTATCTCCTCCGCCACGTCCTTGTGTTTCTTGACAAGGGCCTGCGTGGAGAACTCGTCATGGCCCACGTCGGCGCTGGACACGATGCGGAGAATGTCCAGCATCCAGGTGTCGATGTCGTCGGCGTCGGCCTGGAACTGGTGCAGGTTGCAGGCCTCCTCCAGGCGGGCCTTCCTGACGGCAGACAGCCTCTCCAGGGCCGCCCACTGCTCCTGGATGTCCTGGATGCGCTCGCGGATCTTGTCGGCTCCGAAGTGGTCGGCGGCTACCAGCTCCTCACCCTGCTTGATGGTCTGTTGCAGGTGGGCGGCCCGGCCGCTCCGCTCATCCTCAAAGGCGCGGTGCTGGCTGAGCAGACGCATGGCGCCCGTCAGGTCCTTGCCGCAGTCCTCGGAGGACAGGATTTGCTCCTTCTCTCGGATCCAGCCCTCCTCCTCAGCCATCTCCCAGAAGAACTTCCAAAGGCGCCGGGACTCTTCCAGACGGGCGCAGCGCTCGGCGGCCAGCTGGCTCAGCTCGGCGTAGCAGAACTCCATGTGCGCCACGCGATCTCGTATCACCTGGGGGTCACAAGGCTTGTAGCCTTAAGAGAGGATGGAAAGACACTCAGTATACATCTTTTCAACTAAGAATACAGGCTCATATTTCACATGGCAAAGAGCAATAACTTCTTTTGCTGACAGACGACAGAATTTGCTTGGATTTTTAAATAAGACGATATTTAGCTGTACCCTCTCAGGATCCAATTAATCTTTAATATCTTCTCCTCTCATCTCAAATCTAAATATATCCTACAGTAAAGAGATCACCCACAGAGAGACTGAAAATAATCCCCCACCAACCAGATCTGACTAATCCCCTGCCTAGCCTGTGACTCACCCTCCGCATCGATTGCGAATTTCTGAGCGTTGTTGTTGACGGCTTTGACCCGATCAGCCTGAATGGCAATATCCGCCTCCACCAGAGCGTGCTTCTGGAGCAGGTCCTCCACTCCCAGCAGATGTTTCCCATAGTCCTGAGACAACAGAAGCATCTGGAAACACAGGACATACAACAGGGTCAGAAAAAGGTGGCATGGATCAATATCGGCTAATCTGACTATCCAAAGGAAATAGTTCTTAAAAAACATTTTAAGAACTAAATAAATCTTGGTTTCAAGGTTAAACCTATCAATGTGCAATGCCACTGAAAAGTCTGCCCTTGCTGTTGACATCAGCAATGTGTTCATCAGCAAGGCTTTTTAAGAATTTTACACATACTGATCTCCAAACAGCAGAAGGAGAGATGATTGCAAAAACTGTTCTTTTTCATGGAACAACCAAATACAGCGTGTACCAAAGAAGAGGAAAAACAACTGATCCTCTGATATAGCTGGTGCATTTAAAATTTAATTTCCTTTGTTGTATTACCAGATATTATTTATCCATACTATCACTAATCTGTTGTTTTATTGTATTAACATGTCATAGTATTCAGCATATACCTCCTTATGCATTCTCGTTGTGGCTGATATTTAGGAGTTTTTTTGTAGATTTCTTCTGGAATGTCAATAAATTCTCCAGAAGTTGTCATGTCTCGAACAAGAAATGTGTCACAATCATCATCATCATCATCATCATGTACCTCACCTTCATCTCGTCCATCCAATCCATGATGTAAAGCATCTCCTGGAAAACCCTCTGCAAGCCCAGGTTCATTTCCAACCGCGTGCGCCTGGCCTTCAGCAGCTCCAGGAGGTATTCCCAAAGGCGCAGCACGTTGTCCTTCCTGGCCGTCACCCGTTTGATGTCGTGGTAGTTCTCCGCCTCAAGCTCCTTGGCCACCGCCAGCACTGCCTGCACGCGCTCTTCGTACGCACCGATATCAGTCTCAATGGCCTCGTGCTTCTTGGTGGCCGCCTCCACCGCTTGCAGGTCAAAGCCAAAGTTGTCCTGGCAGAGTGAGGGGGGGGGAGAGAGAAATAAATAATTGAAAACAGTTTGGAGGTTATTTCCAGCTGCTTAGCAGTGGCATATCAGAACTACCAACAAGATATTAAACAGGTCAAGATCATGAGTTATAAGTGAGGGCCTAAAAGACACGGTCTGTAATCTAAGCCAGTGGTTCCCAAACCTCTCCTCTGTGACCCCCAGACAGGCCATGCTTTTGTTTTAACTCTGAAATGGCACACCTGATTCAATTAGTCAAAGGTGTAATATGTTGTTGACTAACTG
The DNA here is from genome assembly GCA_016801145.1 of Umbra pygmaea. NCBI lineage: Eukaryota > Metazoa > Chordata > Actinopteri > Esociformes > Umbridae > Umbra > Umbra pygmaea. The sequence goes on along the minus strand of JACXGM010013808.1, from coordinate 8,606 downwards.
AACCAGTTGTGTCATTTCAGGGTGAAAATTAAAACATGGCCTGATTGGGGTCCCCGAGGAGAGGTTTGGGAACCACTGATCTAAGCCACTGGTTGTAAATGTGGTGCTATACAGTTAAAACGGGTCCCCAAACAACTGTGAACTATGTCATGTGTTTGTGCCGTCTGTCATTAAAACATTAGACTTAATCTTGTAACTCCATGGCTAAATGAGGTATGACAGTGTTTATATAAATGAAAATGTATATCAAAATACAACATTACACATCCAGGCCAACATTTTTTTAAATATTACTTCTAACTGCATTACTACATCTGACCACAAGGGTCTGCTATTAACCAATATAGTTCAAGAAGGGTGTAAATTTGTTGTGGTGTCATTCTGAGTGTGTACCACCCACAGTGTGTGTGTGTGTGTGTGTGTGTGTTACCTGTGAGACAAGGCGTTGGTTTTCACTCAACCAGGTCTCTCTCATGGCTGCTTTGCGGTCGAAGCGGCGGGCGAGCTGCTCAAGTTTCTCCTGGCGAATCAGCTCTGTCCTCAATGACAGTTCCCTTTCATGCTCAGACTTCTCCAGCCTCTCCCAGGCCTGCCACACACACACAGACAGACACGCACACAGACAGACACGCACACAGACAGACACGCACACAGACAGACACGCACACAGACAGACACGCACACAGACAGACACGCACACAGACAGACACGCACACAGACAGACACGCACACAGACAGACACGCACACAGACAGACACGCACACAGACAGACACGCACACAGACACGCACACAGACACACACACAGACACACACACACACGCACACAGTAGAATAAAGGTCACAGACAGTGATGTAGACCTAATTCCGAACCTGTTTAACACATTGTCAAACTACCAAACCAAACCAGCAGTTAAATCCACAGAGCAAAGCTACTTGAGCCTAAATGAAAGTGTCTCCCTCCAATCAACACCAAGAGCGTGTTGTCAGAGGACTAGGCTATACCAGGGTATTTTAAAACAAAGACACTGGGCAAAAAGTGAATTAATATTTTCTATTCACAAAAATGTTATTGAGACAGTTAGTCTGTCATTCATAATGGAATCAGCTAATATCGATTCTGTTATTGATATGGATCTGTCTTAGAAGCTACTAAAACCCAGGTAAATAATGCCTCTATAGTGTTAGTGAGAAGACACTTAACGAATTACACAGATTGGCAAGATGATAGCTCAACAACATTGATAAACATCTTTATATGGTCAGCCGCACCAGGAGAATTTAGGTGTGCACTGTGTTCAATGCTTGTTTATGTAAAACATGTTTCATTAACACAGTGAGTCAAGACAGATTATTGCTGATTTCAGCACCAGCATGATAACATAACCAACAGATAATGTTCGAGATTGCAAGCATTCAACTTCCCCATGCCCAAGAAAACAGTATATTAATGTTCCCAAATGCGTTTTTATTATTACAGTAGCTTTAACAGCTAAGAGTAAATTAATAATGTTTATAATTTATTTTCAGTTCATTTGTAGTTACACTTTGTAACTACAGCCAGACCACATCCCGAAGCAAATGACATGTGACCACCCACTGTTGAAAAGCATAACAGAATCTTTGCCAGCTTAACTTCAAAACTAAAATAAAAATATTTTATCCAGTTCTCAGCTACAGCTCCATGCATATGGTACTTGCTTGCCATATGATTAAGTTTCTAAGATGATGCCACAGTAGAGTTTTTAGATGGTTATCTGTCCATAAAACCATTTGATGCTTGTTTGCACTTGTGAGCAATTAGAATGTGTATGATATGTTTATATATATTCATGCTTTCAGCATTTGTTGGCACAACATATTTTGGTGGAAAAAAGTACAAACTTTGTGCATTGTATCCCGTATGTATGGTACAGGGATGTATCTCCAAACCAAACAGAAACTACCCTCATCTCAACATCTAAACTGTCTCATCAATCAACTCAATCCATTCGAACATAACACTAAATAACAGGCATGCGATTGTTTATTATGACCTGTCTGGTGAGACCGCACCTTATTGATGTCTGAGATCAGCTTCCCATCCCGTGGCATGTACACCTTCTGGTTGTTGGCCCTCATCTTGCTCTGGATGGTGAACAGAAGCACCTCCAAGTTTCCCTTCTCCGTGAACCTGACAGAAACAGAGGACAACATTTACTGCGGAGGACAAGAGAGCAGAACCAGGCTAATCTCTCTAATGATGGCTTTCTAACCATGCAGCACTCATCTGTCAACACCAAGAGAAGGTTCATTTTCCTGATCCTAGGCCTGTCGGCCTCAGTGGGAGATATTTTGGCAGCAGTCGTGGTGACATTTGCGCTGATGTGGAAACGGTGTCCGAATCAGGCGGATAGATCTGTTAGCGAGGTTTGAGTTCTCAGCATCGCGAGACTATATCGAAGCTAATATTACAGCTTGAATCAGATTTAATTGTACGTCAGTAATAATGCACGTCCGCGCACACACAGACACACAGACACACAGACACACAGACACACAGACACACAGACACACAGACACACAGACACACAGACACACAGACACACAGACACACAGACACATTGAATTTCTAATAATTTCAGATTTGTTCTAGGGGGATAACTTGGTAATAGGGGATTTCTACAGTAAATTTGTAGGTTGAAAATTATTTTATCCCTGAAACCAAGATGAGTCAAATGTATTTGGACCCCATTAAAGATCAAGTGTAACACATCTGATTTTAGCACTGGGCCAGTAACTGAAAGGGTTGTTGTTTTGAATCAGATGTTCCTACACAAACCAGGTTTGGTTTAGGGGCTGGCAAGAGAAGTGTGTTCTTCTGCCTTCAGGAAAAGCCCAATTGCTCCTGTGAGTTGCTTTGGAAACGTACTGGAAGGTGTTCGCGTGTCTTACTTTGGGGGCTTCTCCACGGTTCGGTAAGTGTTGAACGCCTGGAGCTGTTGCTGTACCCCCACTAAGGAGTTGGCAAACTTGCGGTTGTTCAAGATGATAATGGTCTGCTCGATCCATTCCAGGAGGTCCGACGCCAGGCTCTCGTATTTCTGAATCATGTTATCCGTCTCAATGGCGTTGTCCAGCACCTGGGTGAATAAAGAGGCACGTTTGCATACAAGAACATACACAGCGAACTATTCGCAGCCAAATCTCTGGGAAACGTTTCGAAAATGGAACGTCTTGTCATGAAGGAAAAGGGTGTGCTTGGAGAACATAGGCGGTGCTCTATTCACTGGTGAACTCTGACCCCTGCTCACCTTCCCAATACGTTTGCCCTCCACTTTCAGGGCCTTCATCTTGGAGAAGTAGTGGTAGTAGGTCACAACATAGGTGATGATGGACTTCTCATCAGGATGATCCACGCTAATATCTGCAGACGTACACAAACACACAATTTATACCTTATTTGATCCCACAAAAAACAGCACAGTCAAGAAAGACTCAAACAACCCAATGGTCATGGATATCTAAATGCTTCGATGCTATATGTACCTACTGTATACACCCTACTGCTGGTACACCCAGGACCGAGCATCACAGTTGTTGCTTGCCTTGGTAATAGAAAGGCCTGCAATCATGCTTGATGCAAGGGGCTGGGATTTTAGGAACTTGTCAGCAAAGGCTCCGTGTAGCAGTGAAAGACGCAGTCCACTTCCTAGACAACACTTCCTCCTGGCCTGACCCCATAACAACATCTGTCGTATTTGGTACAACGGAAATCACAGGCTTTCCTAACAAAGGAATGTTTGTAAATTTGTACTGTCAGTGAGACTACCTGTCTCTGTAACTGCACGGTTGACTGGGCGGTCATGTCTGGTAATATACATGTCCTTAAATTAACCGAAACAATCTACAAGAGCAACAGACTGCATTACGTTTGATGAAAACGCACACACGCATACAGTATACACACACATTTGTATACACACAAAAACAAATAACACACACACACCACTCTCTAACCCTTCAATGTTTCTCTAATCTACAAACTTTAACAATGGGCTCAGCTTCCGTGCTGAAAAATAGCATTTATGAGAGAAGCATGATTTAGGAGCCAGGTTTAGAAGGAGGTATTCGGAGTAGAGGGTTATTTTCCCTCAGAACAATGTTCTGGAGCATTCTCACGACCGTGTCCCTCACTGCAGGATGCTGGGGAAAGCATTTCGAGCTCTCAAAACCACCCCTTATTAAATATTTAACACGGCCATTACTCTGCCATGCTGGAAAACTAGCGAGCGCCAGCAGTGAACGTGACATTCTCTTTGTTCCTACCACCCTCCCATAATTGTGCTGTCAGCCACCCGGAGCTCTGTAATAAAAGTCAACCCCAGAAGTAGGGCCCTGTCACAGTACTCATGGTTTATGTTAGTTTCAAAGGGGAAACAGTTGTCATGTTGTTGTCATGTGTTCAAACATGGCTTACTCTAAAAACTTAATCAGGTTTCAGGTGAAAACGCCTGGGTAGAAATAGATAAATGATTGCATGACACTTTCACGAGCATGAAATGCCGGAATAGACAGAAATATACCACACCCTTCATTACAGAATGTACCATATTGCCAGATGAAGGAATCTCACAACAAAACGCAAACAGTCATACGCTAATGAGTGAATTTGGATTGTGCGACACAAGTCAGGCAAGGTACTGTGATTGCGTGCTTGGTCACGTGCGTTCGTACACATGTTTGCATCTGTACTTTGTACCGACCTTCTACGTCCAGGAGCTTGTGGAGGCCCAGGTGCTGCTCTGCCAGGTTGAAGGCGTTCTGAAGGTTGTGGTGGGCGTTGGACTTCTTCAGCTTGTCAAAATCGATCAGGTCGGGTCTGTGTTTGTGGAGGATGGCGTTAAAGGCCATGCCGTCTCTCCAGCTGGTGCTGAAGTTGTGAATGTTCACGTTTGGATATCTGGAAAACAGACAGAAAGTGTATTCGTGTTACGGGGACGTTACCAGTATTACTACACTCACCGACAAGCTAAGTCTCCAGTGATAATTTGGTGAGGCGTTTGAATCATCTTCTTAATTTCACATCATTGAAACAGATGGCTAAAATGAACAGTGTTCTCTTTCTGACATCTGTTTATTTAAAGTGATTTAACCACGCTGTGTCATGTTCTGCAATGTTTGACGCTACACTACATTAGTTTTGGCTTTGTTGATGACTGATTTGGTTAGCACCCTTTGGCTGTTCTAAACAGCTGACATCCAGGTGACCACTCTCTGGCTGCATCTCTCTGCTTTACAAACCCTCTTTAGTTTCAACGAATGACATTAATCAATATGTTAAGCTACAAATACAGCATTTCTCATGAAATATCTGTTGATGGTCGCTCCAATAAAGGACATGTGATAGGCAAGACTGCTGTGAGTCATCCATCCATACAATGAATAATATGTTCTTCACAGACAGCCTTGATGTTGTTGATACTTTAGATGTGATTACTTGATGACCTGGCTGTACAGTGGTGTTCCCAGGTGATTTACTCACCCTGCAGTCTTCATCTGGCACCAGAGCAGCAGAGCGTCTTTAGCAGACTTTTTCTCCTTGTTGTCCTCAGTCTCCACGCTGATGTCCTGAATCTGTCAGTTACAAGGCCCGGAGAAACAATGGTCAATCAAAACCACAGCCACTCGGACTACACACACAGTGCAGGCTACTAGAGTTCCCCCAGACCAAGCATGATGAACAATCACTTTATGGACCCCATTTTGTGCACAGGGGCACAGTCATGCTGGAACAACAAAGTGCCTTCCCCAAAATGTTGTCAGAAAGTAGGAAGCACCCATGTCTAAATTGTCTTTGTATCCTGTAGCATTAAGATGACCATTCCCTGGAACTTAGAGGCCTAGCCCAAACACTGAAAAACAGCCCCAGACCATTACGCCACCTCCACCATTAGTCCATTTACTTTTGGCTATATACTGTAGCTTATTAACTACATCTGTTGACAATTGGACTAAAAACTGATTTAACCATTAAGCTTATGAAATTAAATCCCTTAAGCAATGTGACCTTGTCACTTCCTAATCATTCATTGACAGGTTGTTGAGAGAAAGAGCGAAAGTGTAGGGAGATACCAACGAGAGAGACAAATAGAGAAGAGTAGTAAGAGTCAGCTGACCTGGAAGCGGAGAATGATTGTCCAGATAAGGCCGAGGGTGAGGCGGTGGTTGCCATCAACAATGTCGTGGGAGCCCATGTTCTCCAGGTGGACCCTCTGCTCCTTCAGGAACTGCAGGGCCTTGTCCACGTTCTCCAGACAGTGGATACGCATGCGCCCCTTCGTGGGCTTGGGCTGCAAAGGGGGTCGACAGAGCGCGAGATGAGGTGTTAACACCGTCTAATTAAATTGGGGTCGCTCTCACTTCACGTCACTCACGGATACTCCTGCCAACCATCTAAACACTTTTGTTTGTTATAGCTGAGGAAATGCCTCAGTGGTGTAAATTTACCCAAAATCAACGTGTTAGACTGGTGGAGAGCATGCCAAGATGTATGAAAGACAATAATTATTATTCCACCAAATATTGATTTCTGAATTCTTCCTAATTTAACACACAGTATTGTGTTGTTTAAAAATGAACATTAACTTTGTTTGCATTATTCAAGGTCTGACAACACTGCGTCTCATTGTTTTGTTTAACCAGTTCTAATTTTCTGCCAATAAATTCTCAGAATGACAACATTTGTATTTGGAATTTGGGAGAAATGGTGTCAGTATTTTATGGAATAAAACAAAAATGTTAATTTGACAGAAAACCACACACCTATCAATAATAAAACCAGAGACACTGATGATTTTGCAGTGGTCTCTTAATATTTTCCTGTATATATCGTATGTGCGTGTTACACTAAATTACAATAAACTTAAGGAGATCTGAGAGCTGTTATATGTACAGTATGCCCTTTCACATCTTTAACGCCATGTGTTCAGAGACAGCTCATCTAGAGTTCTCTAAAGGTTAAAGATCATTCTCCATATGCCATGACCCCGGTAGTACTCAGGACCTTGTTGGGACAGCTGGAGAGCAGTAGTAGATAGAATCTCCTCTGACAAACACTAATAACATCAGATAGATGAGAGATCCCCATCTGGCATTGCTCTGCAGTGTGAACTCTAACACAGCATTCCGATGCATTGTGAAAGAGCTGAGAAATGGTGGCTGGCTTGAATTCAGTTGTCTGGACTGAGTTGGGATAATTGTGCAGGACTCAATTGTACGGCATGCTGGTCACTCCCCCACTGTTTCTCTATCAAAGATGTCATTGATTTTGTCTTTTCCGTTTCACTCTGTCACACTGAGCCCGCTTTCTTGTTTACAGTTTTTTGCTTTACTCAAAGGCGAGCCTTAATGCTTCAAGTGAAAGGCTCATATTTCGATGTTCGGTAGGGACCCTGACAGAGAGTGAAGTCAATGGGAGTGAGTTGAAGCCATGGTCAGATCTTTCTCACAGATGTCCCATGAGTCCCTGAAAGCAGGGCCTGATCTTGGCTCTATCAAGTGGAAGTCATAAGGGGGGGCAGTAATCTGGCTTAATTGCGTTTTTATTCCAGAACTGTCTGCACGAGTAAATCACAGAGCGGTCTTTCAAAAGCTGGTGGTGAAGAGGGGAGGGGTGTGAGAGCTAAATTGGGACATATTTAAAATAAACCCCCCCAGCATTAACCTCTAAAACCTCATTTGTTTTGAGGAAATCCTGTCATTCCATTGCTTCGCTTGCCTCCATCACAGCTGTTAAGCAGGAAAAGAAAATAGTTAAGTTTGGTCTTTGATTTCGCAATGTAGCACTACCACAAACTTGAGGAATGTTTTGGTATGGGCTTAATTTCTTTGTCAACAGTCTAGACATGAGGTCTCACAACCTAGCTGGTGCTTCTAGCGTACAAATCTAAGTGTGTTTGTGAGTTCAAAATCAAGTGGCATTTAGTGCATAATGTGGTTAGCATTAGCATCTTTCCTTGCATTTGTGGTTAGCATTAGCATCTTTCCTTGCATTTGTCCTTCTTTGAGTGTGGGACAGTGGATTTGTTGGTGTGAACTTGGAGTGTGTCTGGTAATGCGTTACCACTATGCTTCCATGAGAGACAAATACCTCCATGGAACCCAAGCAGTGACACTCTGCTACCATAGGAAGGTGTAAACCAATAGGACACACTACAAAGCACACTCCACACTGCTAACTCACTCCCCTCAGCCCACATGGGAGGTGAACTTCTCAAAACCTCTGTCCTGTAGCCAGACACTTTCCATTATCATGACTTTAAAATGCTGCGTTTAACTGGTTATTCCCAAGTATTTAGAAAGGTGTGTCTTGCATTAAAATGTTGACTTTGTGAGTGAGCGATGACAGCGACACTGCTGTACCATGAACAGAGCACAGATCAGATAAGCCTGAAATACTGCTAAAGCAAAAACAGAACATAGCTCAGATAAGAGGAGTGTGATTAATAACAGAAACCTCAGAATGACTCAATATAAAATGTGAGCTACAGTGCAATTTTCTGTGAAGAAACAACAACAAGTGGGACACAATCATGAAGTGGAACAAAATTTATTGGATATTTCAAAC
>JACXGM010013807.1:0-22795 GCA_016801145.1 Umbra pygmaea | reverse complement strand
GGAAGTTGAGAGACGCAAGACCCAACACTCTGGATGAGCTTAAGGCCGCTATCGAAGCATCCTGGGCCTCCATCACACCTCAGCAGTGCCACAGGCTGATTGCCTCCATGCCACGCCGCATTGAAGCAGTAATTTCTGCAAAAGGATTCCCGACCAAGTATTGAGTGCATAACTGAACATAATTATTTGAAGGTTGACTGTTTCTTTTTTTTATATTACAAACACTTCTTTTATTGGTCAGATGAAATATGCTAATTCTTTGAGATAGGAATTTTGGGTTTTCATGAGCTGTATGCCAAAATCATCAGTATTAAAACAATAAATGACCTGAAATATTTCAGTTGGTGTGCAATGAATCTAAAATATATGAAAGTTTAATTTTTTCATCATTATATTATGGAAAATAATGAACTTTAATCACAATATGCTAATTTCTTGAGAAGGACCTGTATATATCACGACATGTATGTTAATAATCAGCCTATAAGAAACATGTTTACAAAAGAACACATTAGGTTTACGCTACTGCTGTGCGCATATCGCGATGGATGTGTTTTTGATCATGTTATACATCGGTTGCTGCTTGTTGTAAAGTGAAATGTTATTGAAATACCAAAGGATACCAAACCACTTAGAAGAGCCCATTCTTTGCCATGAGGACAAAAAAATCATACCATCAGTATCGCAACAGGGTGATAGAAGGTGGTTTGTTATTATTGTTGTTTCTCTACTCCTGTATTAATAAACGTTGAACTCAAATGAATGAAGTCCAATGTTAAGCAATTTATTTATCTACACATGCCGCGCCTACTTAAGCTACTTTTTTAAGAGACCCCCACAAAGATGAAATAATAATTCTAACCCTGGTGTTAATCCATATACACACAAAGTTTTCAGTAACTTCAAGTCGCTGCAGCAGGCAGGCCCAGGTATTTTGTACAGATGGATGGTCCAGGACCTGGAGATTGTAAATGCGGGGAAGAAAACTGTTGTCCGTTCAAAGGAATGGTAATGTTTTAAGCACCACACTCCTCGCTCTCTCACAGGCCCAGCTCCAGGATGAAATGACCGGGGGGGCATTTTTCATGAATGGGGGGGGTCATAATTATTTACTATACCATTTGCTGTGCTTATCGGGAAACAGAACTGGGGGGCACAGATTCTATCTGGGGGGGCAATGCCCTACTTTGCCCCCCCGTAGATCCGGGCCTGCTCTCTCATCTATTTGCATGTATTCAGAATTCAACAACAGAACGTAACTTACTAAGACAAACGTATCATGCATAAGTTAAATGGTAAATTGTAAAAACTTTGACTCGTTTACTGGTCTTACTAAATGCGCTTTCTAGTAAAACACAGTTGGAGCTTCATCTTATTTGGTTTAATGGTGGATTGCAACCAACTTAAGGTGCATATACCGCCACCAACTGTACCGGAGTGTGAGGCCGGTCACAGCCAACCCAATTCAACACCACCCACCACACCACACCACACCACCCTAGAAATCAAAATACAGCCCACTACCACCCCCCCAACTCACTAGCTACCCTCCCCCTTCCCTTTCAGCAGCTCGTGAACCATCTCCTTGGTGACGTCAGTAATACCCATAAACTCCCTAGCAGCACCCACCACAACATCAATCCTGGCATTCCGACCCTTAACCTGACTAGGGTTGGGTATCGTTTGGATTTTTCCGATTCCGATGCAGAACCGGTACTTTTAAAACGATTCCGAAAGGATTCCTAAAGCGATTCTTGAAAAACTGAAAAATGACTTATAGTTTTTTATGCAAATTTAACAATATATTAACGTTTTAAAGTACTTAAATGTATAATAAGTAAACCTAAGTCAGCTAACATCTAACTACAATAATTTAACAATAAATAACAGTTACACTATTACAGTTATTTTTTTGTTAAATAAATAACTGTAATAGTGTAACTGTTATTTATTGTTAAATTATTGTAGTTGTATGTTAGCAATAATAAATAACAGTTACACTATTACAGTTATTTTCAATTGCTAAACTGCATCGGTCAATACTGAAACCACCTTTTCAGAACTCTAAAGACAGTGTGCACTAACAACATTCATGTTGGCCAAACAGTTAATCACACATTCAAAACACACTCAAACCATCAAGACACTTCATACATGTCTCAAAAGAAGCTTGTCAACCCAAACACTGACAACAATGCTCAATGGAAAGCACACATTGTCACTCATAACACAATGTCCTAAAAAACACTAACAACGGTGAGCATTACATAAATTATGATATTTTATCTTTGAACTTTTATTTTCACAAAGGCCTAAATCAGTATTGCATTATAGAATTACAATAAGTTTACACTTCATTGAATTTACTAAGGTACAGTATAGGTATATTCAAATGAACATGCAAATGTGAATTTTTTTGTTTAAATGCAACACTGCTACAGAAATACATGTAAATGTTCTTCATACATACAAATGTGCATCTCTTTTTTGGGACTTGGGATGTCTGATTATTCTTCTGTGCTACCGTATATCTCAGACATTCTCCTAAATGACATTCTCAGGAAACTATTTTGAAAACATGATTTACGTTGTATGCCAACATATTTAGGGTGTTTTTGCGTTTCAGCTGCCCTTTTTGTTATTAGTCTATATTCGACCTTCTGTTACGTTGCACCTGCATGTTTCATTTCGCCGGTTCATGCCCAACACTTTTGCATCCCGCAAGAATGGAGAACAAAACACACAAAGCTTCCATCTGGATTTGAACTCGCAAACTCCGGGATGACATTCGGGAAAATATGGCATTTTAAAAGTAGCCTACATTTACGGTAGCTACTTAACGGTAGACTACAGAGAAAGTGTGATTTTTCTCTGTCTGTTTCGGAGCATCAGAGGGAAAATATTTCAGTCGACACATTAAGTGGAACCGAAACGAGGAACCGTAATCTGTGTTCTAATCTGGTCCGATTCCTACCGGTTGCGAAGGAACCAGTTCCATAGTGGAACCGGGTTTCGGTACCCAACCCTAAACCTGACTACAAACATTCACCACACTACACAGAAACGCCAAAAACTCAACCCTGCCCACCACCAACGAATCCTTACCAACCACACACTTATGCTCAGACAACACCACACTGTGAGCACCCATACGGTCCTCCAACACCGGCCCCATAACCTGCTCCTTCTCCACCTGCACACCTACCCCTAGTCCCCCTACTCTCCGCACTGCTTCCACATACGTGACCTTATCCACCACCTTAACCCGCTGTGCCTCCGACACCCTCTTTTGAACCACACACCCTCCAAACGCAGCACTGTGCTCCCCACCACAATTACAGCACATCACCTTGTCCCCTACCCCACACTTACCATATTCATGCGCACCCCCACACCTACCCTGCCCTCTACACACAGCCGCTACATGCCCCATACACTGACAATTAAAACACCTCAGTGGCGGCGGCACATATTCCCTCACAAAAAAAACTAAGAAACCCTAAGTGCACCCTATTCGGCAACGGCCCTCCAAACTCCAACAACACCGTGGGACTCACCTTCTCTAACCCCAGTGCCCTACTGCCCATCCGTCTCGCGTCCAACACAACCCCCCGACACCACTTCTTTTAGCTCCTCCATTGACAGATCCTCCGGAACACCTGTGATCACCCCTCTTACCTTCACCACACTCCCAGGCACCATACACCTCACTTTACCCCCATTCAACACCTCCAACTTCAGAAACTTATCCCTCAGAGCCACACTACCCACCACAATAAGAACCCTCCCACCACTCAAACACCTAGCATCCACCACCCTCCCAACCTGTTCCCTAATTGCCGCTGACACCAGGTGTAACAGCTTACCTGTCAGGGCCAAAAACTCCACAATCACCTTATACCCCTGCTCCCCACTACCAAGTGCCGGCCCTTCACCCTCTCCCGAACTACTCTCACCACCCTCTTTCTTCCGTGCCTGCTTCTTCTTCCTCTTAACATACCGTGTTTCCTCAAAACCTACCGCCACTCAAGCTACACCCACACTTTCATCCGAACTCCCTTCCATGCCGACCTCACCCCCGGCACAGCCTTTGCGACCCGCCACCAACATGGCAGTCCTTCTGTTTTCCCTTTCCAATGCCAGTCTATCCAGTTCGATGATCTCAGCCAACTCCTGCTCTAACTCCACTGCAGTGGAGCCCCACGAGGATGTTGCCTCCAATCAACTGGCCACGATAGCTGACCCACTGTTGGAGCTACTGGTGCATGAGCCTGTTAAATAAAAGATATTAAGACTATTGAATAAAAAGACAGTTAGCATGGGCTTAGTTTGTGCCGCGGATTCCCAAAATGCTTTGCGGGAATATGTCATGATGACAACACATTAGCAATCTCTATTCCCAGGGATGGGCAACACATTGAACACCATTATTTTCTTGGTAACCTCTTAAGGCTCGCCCCCTAATTGTCAAATTCTGCCTAGAAAACATACCCAAAGTTAGCCTCTTGTTTACACTGTACCTGATGCAAGTACAAGACTTAAAAAAAAATAAACAAGTATATTTCCACAAAATGCAACGTGATGACGTTTTATCCGGTTGCTGAGACAGATCAACATGTGTTTTCTAAAATATCTCTGGTGTAGTTAGGTTAAAATTGGTGATCTTGCTCATTTTCACTCCACATACACAAATGTTATATCAAAATGTTCATCTATTCCTGCTGTCACTAACAATTTTACATTTCTGTTTCATAGGGATTCCAAATATGATTAAATCGGAGAGGGTAGCAGTAAGCTTCAAATGCGTCTTTGTTTTGGAAGTGTGTCCCATGATTTATGAACAATGCGCCTGTGGTTTGTTTCAGAATGGGAGCTTGTACATGGACGCTAATGAAATAGTAATTTCCACATAACAAGATGGATTTTACCTGGGAAAACTATGCTCTATGTCATTACTGAGACTCTTTGATGACAAAAAGAGATGTTTGACTGTAAGTACTATTTATTTTGTAAATTATGTTATTTCCTTTGTGGTTTGCTATATTGCTAAGTAGCTGCTAGCAGACTAATGGCTGTGTTCACCAGGGACATAGCTCACATTATGCCGTGTTATGTTATTGTCGTTATAGCTATTGTAAAACGGAGACATTTGCTAGATTCCTGAGTTTTTAAGCTTTGTAAACATATAAGACATGTATATATTATGAGCAGTGATTTTATTCCAACTCCTATTTTATTTGAGGTGCATGTGTACAAGGCACGTAGCTCACATTATAAGGTTTAATGTTTATTTTTGTTATAGCTATTGTAAAACAGAGACATTAGCTAGATTTCAGAGATTTTAAGCTTTGTAAAGATATGGGACATGTATATATTACCTAAAAATTTGACTTTTGTACAGCGACTCTTGTCCAGTTTCTTTTTTCTTTTTTTAAAATTCCCCGTCGGCAGGATACTGAGTCTTAAGAGGTTAAGCATTTCAGAGATTTCACTCAAATATTTCAAACATTTTAATAGACTTTTGACTACAGTAGACTCACTGGGTTCCGTACCCCTACTTGTCCATTCAAACATAGTTGTAATCAGTGGTGGTTCTACATTGAATTATACCCTTTGAGCACCCTCCCAAACAAAAAACACACATTTTTTATAATTTATTAGAACAACATAAGTGAAAGAGAAAATTATATTTCTCAATCGCACAAATCCTTTATTACAACACACACACACATATATGCAAAACCCACCTGAAGGCTCATGCTGGGGAGAAGTACATCCTCAATATCAGATTTTGTGGAGATATTTGTGGAGACATTTGTGTAGCTGAGGACATAGATGGTAGCTCATCTTGAAGGCTCGAGATCATTCTTTGAAAAGGCCTGTGTAGCTGATGAGGCAGATGGCAACATTTCATACTGAGGCACTGAGACTATTCCAGCAGAGTCCTGAGTAGCGGGGTAGGTCAGTGGCTCATCCTGACCAGTGGCAGAGGATGCTCCAAAATATTTGAAAAGTTTTGAAATCAAACGACAGTACGATTATGTTTTATACAGCTAAAACAGACTGGGGTCAAATTGACCCCAAACATAATAGGAGGGTTACAGAAACATGCCCTTACACGCTAAATGCCTGTCATTACACGCTATATCAATCAAATTTTTTTTAGGGAGGAACCATTAGCTTCTTGGTTGCTGCCTCGAATTCTAAACAATTTTTGTTAAACTATACTTAGTCATACCTGCCAACCTTAAGAATTTTTTATCAGTACCACTTCAGCATGGACACAGCGTTTCACTGTGGTGCACAGCATTTCACTGTGGTGCACAGCACATTCCATCTCAAAAAGCCCAGATAAAAGAAATATGGACACTTTGAATAAATTACTTGTATATTAAATGAATACATTGACTGTACTCAATTAGGGCCTTTTCCCATTGCAATTTTTGGGTTGTTGAATTACAAGCAATCTCTTGTCTGAGTCTTATTAAATTTTATTTGAAGAAATACGGTAGTTGCATACCTTTTATCTTTTGATTGTTTCTCCTCTTCATTTATTTTTTCTAAATTGGGCACCTGATGGCTTTGATCTTTTCCTGTCCATCCCCCCCAACATTGTCACTCACGACCAGAAGTCAAGACTAAACCAATTCACCTTGGTGAACACATAATCGTTTTGTATTACCTATTTTTATTAGCCATTTCACACAATTCAGAAAAACAAAAATGTGCAGGAACTATAGGCCTGTATTTATAATATTATGAATGACCTTTTTACATATTTTTTGTTATTTGGAAGAAAGTCAAGGTGTGACTGACTTTAGCCCACTAATTCCATTTGAGTATTGCTCTATAGCATATTTCAGGGGTAGGCAAATTACGGCCCGCGGCCCGCCGGGTCTTTGAGCTTGCCCGCGCGGCATTTAAACCCTCCAAACGCGTTTGACGCTCTCGCAAACCGTACATGCTAGCATAACGCTTTGTACTGGTGGAAAGAGGAGAATCAGATGATCAGACGCTCTGATTAACCCACAGATATGAGCAAATTATGAGTAGTGCCTCATCTCTGTGGGACAATCAGAGCCGGAGAAATCGTGCCTCAAATCTGACGATGGTCTTTCTCTTTGAAAATGACAAAATAACAAATTTACAATGATGTAGGACATAATCCTGCATAAAACATCAATTTATGGAGTTGGGGATTAGCTGGGTTTTCAAAACTTATAGAAATCTAGTAAGAAATGTGTGTAGCATTTTGATGTTGACTTGTTTGTTTGGCCCCCAAACTTTGGACACTGGTCCAGGAGCCCTGGGGGCTTGACAATATCCATTAAAAAGCCTTATTCGTTATGGTTTTCATGCTTTTACACAAAAAAAACCAAAATATACATACGTTCTTTAGTTTTTTGGGATGAATATTTAATAAAACATTATTTAATGACCCAGGATGTTGGATTTCATTCATCATGTTGTAGCCATGGGTCTTCTGAATCCAAAACCGTAAGGCACTTCACTGTAGGTATGACCTTTCTAGAGGCCAAAATGTCAACTAAATAGTCTTGAAACAAACAGTAGTCAGAGCCACAGGTTGTCAACAGGCAAACCAGGCAACTGCTTGGGGCCCCAGGCCGCTAGGGGGCCTCCAGTGGCTGACAAACCTAGGGCCCAAAACAGACTCTGAAATTGGCCCTGACAGTATTAATTAAATTCTGAGAAGTCAAACAAGGAAATGCTCTTAAAAACAAAAAACATTTATTTTCTGTAGGATACACAGGTAACTGTTTAGGGGCGGGGCCCGGGTAATTTAATTAAATAACATTAAATGAAATAACATGCTCGTGCCGCCCCCACGTGTCATGAGAAAATGCCGCCCCGGGCGACTGCCCACTTTGCCCGTGCCAAAGAACGCTACTAGCTGTAATAAAAACAAATTGGACTACAGCTAATATGGTACCATCAAACTCGGGGGTTGGAAGTAGGCTTCATGTCAGACTTTGAGATTTATTGGACCAATAGTTTTTGTTAAAGGGAAAAAATTGTACGGTAAACAGTGATATTTCATATGCTGGATTCACACCAGGCATGCCAAACTGTTTGCGTTCTGACGGAAGTCCATTAATTTCAATAGAAAGCAATCTGCACCGCTGCGGCAAATCTACCAGATCTGGCAAAATGTGTATGCGGTGTGGCGGGTGTGTCGAGTTCATCTTAATTGCGGTGTACAAGTGTCTCTCAAGGGGCTAGGCTTGGACCCGTAAGTTGAAGCCGCCCTGGGTGGATTACGAGGCTACCTGGCTATCACCTTATGTTAGCATTCCATAGACTCACATTCCTTTTAGAGGTCACTTTGACAGCAAATAAATTTACATCCGAAGCGTTTAAAAAGACTCTATTTGTCCATTGTTTATTAAAAAAAAAAACAGGACAATGTATAAAAAGCTCCATTCTAGCCTTAATAACATTGAATATGGTTACATGTAATTGTTTTTCAAAATAACTTGCACACTGTTGCCAGATCTCGCAATAAACATTCCGCCATTTTCTATTTTATTTTTCACAAGAAAATATTTCAACCTGTCAGAAAGCAATGGCCGAGCGACACTCAGAAAACTTTAACATTTCTACTTGGATGTTGTAAGTATGCTTGTTCGTTTTGACATGATCATTATTTAAATACATTATTTGTTATAATGTGTAGGAACCATGACATTTTAGCGTTAACATAGTAGAGTATTTTTTTTCTCTCCAACAAGTTACCTGCTTGTGTACTGCAACTGTGTGCCCTTAAAGTGATGGCTCTGAGTAATATAACCCTAGGGTCTTTGCACCTTGACCTCGAGCCAAACAACCCCCCCATAAGCTTTTTCCTTTGTTTTAACATTGGTCGAGTTAGGGCTATCAGCCGAATGGCTTAGTGCAGGTGCTAATGAAACCAAGGGTGCATCTCGTAAATTACACCACTAATAATGCCTGGAATGGTAGCAAACTTCTACAGTAGTATAAATGGGTTCTGTACTTATAAAACGAGGCATTGAAAAGTTTGTAAGTACACCAGAAATATTTAAATAACACTTGCCTGATGGCTGCTACTCTCGGCTGCTAGGCAATACATGTTGTGCTCTGTGTGTGATCTCGCGGGATATCACGGGATCCCGCGGGATCGCGGTAGCAGCCGAGATTTGCAGTCATCAGGCATACGGAACCTATTTGTACTACTGAAAAAGTTTGGTACCATTCTTTGCATTTTTTGTAGGGGTATTTAGGAGATACACCCTTGGTTCCATTAGCACCCGCATTCATAATATTGATATAAATAATTTTCTATATTGATATAGATTATACTGTCTCAATCTATTTCCTTTGGAAACTATATACATATGTATCTTAACTCCATATTGCCCAGCTCTAGTGTGCATCCAAGCAAAATAGAATGACTGTCACAATCACTGTAATTAGTTATTATGTCAACGATGCTTTTCTTGTGCAATTATTTTTTTATTTTTCTCATTTGGCAGATGTCGTGATGACCAATTTTCCAGTGGCAACAGAATTTGAAATATGAAATGCAATTTCTGGACATTTTAAACAAGCACCAGGGAGAGCGGCGGGGGGTGGTTATGGGAATAAAGGCAAAAATTAAAACAACAAACTGTTATTTTATTTTACTTTTATTTGGTAAATTTTTATATTTTTATTATCTTAAATTGTTTTCCATATTTTATCATCTTTATATTGTATTTGTAATATTTTATTTGCTCTTTTTTTTGTTTGGATCTTATTTTGTTATTTTTATAAATAAAACCTTTATATTTAATCTGTTGAGATGAATTTGTTATATTTGAGTGAAAAGAATCCTTTAGCCTCATTTTGTTGTCTATTACATGTGGTTCTTCAATAACTGTGTAATTGATGATTAGTCTATTCTTGGGCTAGGGTTAGACGTCTATTAGATTTTCACTAACAGCCCAAATTCACCCTTGTTGTAGCCTAGACCCATATTCACTGTCTAATAGACATATATATGTAGTCGTTCAATAGCCGTCTAATTGATGACTAGTCTATTCTTGGGTTATGGTTAGACATCTATCAGATTTTCACTGACAGCCCAAAATTAGCCTTGTTTTAGCCTAGACATCTGGGCTGTGTTTTGACGGCTTTTAGACATCTATTAGATGCAAAATTGCTTGCTGGGGGCACATCCAGGTTGTAAATGCAGACTTCTAAATTCATAACAGCATGTCTCTATCAAATATATATTCTTAATCTGACATCCTCCGCTAATTGAGAACGTATTCATAGAGCAACTTGTGAAGTTGGAAAAAGAAGTCTGCATTATTATTTTGACAATTTGAATGCCACCTCGCAGACCAGACTGCATCATGAAGATACGTGAGCTGGCATTCTCCTTGTCGGCAGAGAAATGTTTGGAAACCATGGGGCTGGCTTTTGTTATACAAAATGGTATGGACAAAAAGCAATTTAACTTCCCTATTTATGGGTTTTCAATGTGAAATACTATTTTGTACATAATAGGACACGTTTATATACTAACGTGCTACCTTGATCCTGCTCTTCCGAGTGAGCTGCCTGATGAGCGAGATAGTAAAATAATTAGAACTACTATAAGCGACTTAGGTATAACATATTGACACAATATAGAAATATTTTAGTTTTTTTCCCTTCATCTGTGAAAGTTGGAAAGCTCAGCATTCCTGTCTGATCTCTGACTGACTCTTACTTGCGATCATCCATTCCACAAAGACAAATGTGCCATTTCTTTGTTCAGGTTATTACTGTAAAAATAATCTGTAATTTGTTTTTTTGTTAAATGGAGCCAGCCTCCAAATGTAATTAACCTGTTTTGTGATTTTGTTTTCTAACCAACACTGTATTACACTATGTTCTTATACACCACATTAGTTGTCTTTACATTAGAATAATAATGTTTCATATAATCTAGATTTAGATATGGAAAAAATAGCATTCAACACAAAATTAATATGTCTCATATTGAAATCAAGTTATATATAGATAAAATATTTGCTTTGTTGTCTATTAGAACCACAGCAGGCATTTAGTCAAATAATTACCAAATAATTTAATGTGGCCAAACATGAAATAACATTTTGAACTGAAAAATGTAAAATATGTACAAACTATTTATTGTTCACTGCCAAAATCAGCCGTTCCTCCATGTTGAATGAATGTTGAATAAGTCCGGGAGTTCATATCATATCAGGTGACTTCATCATGTGACAGCAGCAAGCAGGCTCCTGATTGGTTAACGCGGCACGAAAAGACGCAGAAGTTCAGATTTTTCAACTCAGGCATCAGACGCTAATTTGCTTCAAACGCTTGAATGCACAAAAAGCAGCAAATAAAATCACTTGTGGGTAACATGTGCATCGCACCAGGCGAATTGAACGCACGAAGGAGGCAGAATTGCGTCCATTGCGCTGCACTAAACGCATCTGTCGGGCCGCAGGACCTCTTGATGCACGTAAATGCATATTTACATTGACTTTACATGGAAATCACTCGCTCCAGACGATTTATTTCTCCCATCCCTACCCCCCCCAGGCTGTGCCACCACTTTTCTCCTACCCAAATTGCAGCAAATATTGAAGTAACCTTTCTTTTCATGAAGTGTTTTTTGTTTGTCTATGGAATGAGGCCAGCAGGTCTGCAAATGCTGTGACTCGCTCCTGCCTATGGTCCAGTTTAAATTCAGAGAGCTTTCAGTCACATACAGTGCCTTGCAAAAGTATTTGGCCCCCTTGAACTTTTTGACCTTTTGCCACATTTCAGGCTTCAAACATAAAGATATGAAACTGTAATTTTTTGTGAAGAATCAACAACAAGTGGGACACAATCATGAAGTGGAACGAAATTTATTGGATATTTCAAACTATTTTAACAAATAAAAAAAACTGAAAAATTGGGCATGCAAAGTTAATACTTTGTAGCGCCACCTTTTGCTGCGATTACAGCTGTAAGTCGCTTGGGATATGTCTCTATCAGTTTTGCACATCGAGAGACTGAAATTTTTGCCCATTCGTCCTTGCAAATCCCTTGAGCTCAGTGAGGTTGGATGGAGAGTGTTTGTGAATAGCAGTTTTCAGTTCTTTCCACAGATTCTCGATTGGATTCAGGTCTGGACTTTGACTTGGCCATTCTAACACCTGGATATGTTTATTTGTGAACCATTCCATTGTAGATTTTGTTTTATGTTTCGGATCATTGTCTTGTTGGAAGACAAATCTTCCAGAATGGTCCTGTATTTGGCTCCATCCATCTTCCCATTAATTTTAGCCATCTTCCCTGTCCCTGCTGAAGAAAAGCAGGCCCAAACCATGATGCTGCCACCACCATGTTTGACAGTGGGCATGGTGTGATCAGGGTGATGAGCTGTGTTGCTTTTACGCCAAACAGAACGTTTTGCATTGTTGCCAAAAAGTTTAATTTTGGTTTCATCTTACCAGAGCACCTTCTTCCACATGTTTTGTGTGTTTCCCAGGTAGCTTGTGGCAAACTTTAAACGACACTTTTTATGGATATCTTTCAGAAATGGCTTTCTTCTTGCCACTCTTCCATAAAGGCCAGATTTGTGCAGTATACGACTGATTGTTGTCCTATGGACAGATTCGCCCACCTCAGCTGTAGATCTCTGCAGTTCATCCAGAGTGATCATGGGCCTCTTGGCTGCAACTCTGATCAATCTTCTCCTTGTATGAGCTGACAGTTTAGAGGGACGGCCGAGTCTTGGTAAATTTGCAGTGGTCTGATACTCCTTCCATTTCAATATTATCACTTGCACAGTGCTCCTTGGGATGTGTAAAGCTTGGGAAATCTTTATGTATCCAAATCCGGCTTTGAACCTCTCCACAACAGTATCTCGGACCTGTCTAGTGTGTTGCTTGTTCTTCATGATGCTCTCTGTGCTTTCAACGGACCTCTGAGACTATCACAGAGCAGGTGCATTTATATGGAGAATTGATTACACATAGGTGGATTCTATTTATCATCATTAGTCATTTAGGTCAACATTGGATCATTCAGAGATCCTCACTGAAGTTTTGGAGAGAGTTTGCTGCACTGAAAGTAAAGGGGCTGAATAATTTTGCTCGCCCATTGTTAAATTTTTTTAAAATATCCAATAAATTTTGTTCCACTTCATGATTGTGTCCCACTTATTGTTGCTTCTTCACAAAAAATTACAGTTTTATATCTTTATGTTTGAAGCCTGAAATGTGGCAAAAGGTTGAAATGTTCAAGGGGGCCGAATACTTTCGCAAGGCAATGTATACTAGCCTGCTCGAATAAAGCTCAAGACTAGACAAAATAATTTCCATACTGGTTGTATTTTCAGTGTCGTGTCTTGAGACGGCAAATGCATATTTTTGGGTGTGTCATGGAATGTCCTTCGAGATGTCTCGAAGTTGGGTATATCAGACCAGCCAATTGACCTACACGTGAAGAATTTCTCTGTGATACAAATTTCTCAAGATGTTCCTGAACAATTGCTTTACATTTGCAAAGCTCCAAGTGGGATCTTTCAAAATCTTCTTGTGCACTACCTCGAGAGGTCACATGAAATGTAGCCGCTATTCGAGAGTCCCCCAAATTATTATGCAAATTATATTTTACACAGATTTTCCTTAATATTCGATGCAAGTGACAGTCAGTATAATTTTCAAGTTACCAACCGTTAGGTTATAAGTCAAATTTCATTGAACAAACCACCTAATGAAAACAGTATTTTCTTTCAAAAATAAATTCAAAATGTACTGTTCCAAATTAATATGCACAACAGAGTTTCAAAACATTTTATAGGTTGTAAAGTACTGAAATGGACATTTGTTGAATTTGCAACATTAGGTCATATTTACTGAAATCAAAAGCTATTTCAATCAAACCCATCTTAACAGGGCAAGTTACATGTTAAGATAGGACCCCTTGTTTGATTTCACCTTCACAATTCTTGCATCCATTGAACTTGTGAGTTTATGGAGAGTTTCTGCTTTAATTTCTTTGCAGGATTTCAGAGTAGCCTCCCAGAGCTGCTGTTTTGATGTGAACTGCCTCCCACCCTCATAGTTATTTTGCTTGAGGATGCTCCAGAGGTTCTCAATAGGGTTGAGGTCAGGGGAGGATGTGGGCCACACCATGAGTTTCTCTCTTTATGCCCATAGCAGCCAATTACAGAGGTATTCTTTGCAGAATGAGATGGTGCATTGTCATGCATGAAGATGATTTTGCTACGGAAGGCACAGTTCTTCTTTTTGTACAATGGAAGGAAGTGGTCAGTTAGAAACTCACTATACTTTGCCAAGGTCATTTTCACACCTTTAGGGAGCCTAAAGGGGCCTACCAGCTCTCTCCCCATGATTCCAGTCCAAAACATGACTCTGCCACCTCATTGCTGATGTCGCAGCCTTATTGGGACATGGTGGCCATCGACCATCATCCACTACTTCATCCATCGGGATCATTCAGGATTGCACAGCACTCATCAGTAAATAAGGCTGTTTGAAAATTAATCTTCATGTATTTCTGGGCCCACTGCAACCGTTTCTGCTTGTGAGCATTGGTTAGGGGTGGCCGAAAAGTAAGTTTATGCACAACAGCAAGCACCAGCAGTTTCAAATACCTGATTGCTGCTTTGTAATGTTATTTTAGCTGCTGCTTTCTTAATCCAATGAAATTGTCTGGCAGTAACCTTCCTCGCTATGCTTTTATCTGCACGAACCCATCTGTGCTCTGAATCAGCCGCAAATCTCCTCACAGTACAATCACGCTTAAGTTTTAATGAAATATCTAATGTTTATACCTTGTCCAAGGCATTGCACTATTTGATGCTTTTCCGCAGCAGAGAGATCCTTTTTCTTTCCCATATGGTTTGAAAACTGTGGCCTGCTTAATAATGTGGAACATCCTTCGTAAGTAGTTTTCCTTTAATTGGGCTTACCTGGCAAACTAATTATCACAGGTGTCTGAGATTGATTTCAGTGATCCAAAGAGCCTGGAGTCACAATACCATCCATGAGTTTGATTGAAAAACAAAATATTTAATGTTTTTGACACATAATAATGTCCTGTTTACATTCCGATAGATTCCATCCACAGAAACGCTTGAGTGTAATGTAACATGTCACTGCAGGTTTATCATGCTTGGCTCTATAGATTATAAGCGTCTATAATTCAAATGTATAATGTAGGTATTCCTTTAATTGTAGTACAGTAGGTAACCTCTTCTCCACCTCTCCTTGCTTCCAGACTTGCTGCAGTCCTCCCTCTTGGTCTCAGGAAGGGAGGTTCCCACTGAACAGCGGCACTGTGAGCAGGAGTGGAGCCCCAGTCTGGGGCAGGAGGACCCAGAGCCCACACAAATTAAAGAGGAACAGGAGGAACTCAGGACCAGTCAGGAGGAAGAGCAGCTTCTAGGGCTCTTAGATTCCAAAGGATCCATATTGACTCCTCCCTGTGTGAAAAGTGAATGTGATCAGGAAAACCCACTTTGGTCATTGACTCTTCCCCAAAACCAGACTGAAAAGAACAGAGAGAATGAGACTAAACCAGTGGATCTCAATCCTTCTGACACTGTGACTCACCTAAACAATCTTGACTTAACCTGTGACCCTCAAGATAATCAAAACAACCAAAGGGCAGATGTAAGGAGAGATCCAGTAAAATTTGACCAAAGCCCACTATTGGATCCCAGCTCTCTCCCTAACATCAGATCCAATAAACATATCTACTCCAAAAAAGTCTACTCCACCCGTAACAAAAAGGTGGATGTCAGACACTCTCAGTTGCCCTGCCCTATTTGTAGCAAGACATTTCACCGTAGAAAAAATTTGTTGATGCACATGAAAACTCACAATAAAGAAAAACCATATAGCTGTGATGAATGTGGGAAAGGTTTCATTGAGAAAAGAAACCTAACCATCCACAAAATTGCCCACACAGGAGAGAAACCATTCAGCTGTTGTGATTGTGGGAAAAGTTTTAGTGAGAATAGAAATCTAACCATTCACAAACTGACCCACACAGGAGAGAAACCATTTAACTGTTGTGACTGTGGGAAAAGCTTTAGACACAAGAGAAGCCTAACCCTCCACAAACTAACCCACACAGGAGAGAAACCATTTAGCTGTTGTGACTGTGGGAAAAGCTTTAGTCAGAAGATAAGCCTAACCAACCACAAACTGACCCACACAGGAGAGAAACCATTCATCTGTGGTTACTGCTCAAAAAGCTTTAGTCAGAAGAGAAACCTAACTACACACCAACTAACCCACACAGGAGAGAAACCATTCAACTGTGGTGACTGTGGGAAAAGCTTCATTAAAAAGGGAGCCCTGAACAGGCATATACTGACTCACACAGGAGAGAAACCATTCAGCTGTGGGGACTGTGGTAGAAGCTTTAGTCAGAAAGGAGACCTGAGAAAGCATATAATGACTCACACAGGAGAGAAACCATTCAGATGTGGTGACTGTGGGAAAAGATTTTGTCAGAAGGGAAACCTAACCATACACCAATTGACTCACAGAGGAGAGCAAAACCTTTGAAGCTGTTCCGACTGTGGGAAAATCTGAAGGGAAAACAAACCACCTACACTGTCTCACACAGGAGAAAAACCATTCAGCTGTGGGGACTGTGGTAGAAGCTTTAGTCAGAAAGGAGACCTGAGAAAGCATATAATGACTCACACAGGAGAGAAACCATTCAGCTGTGGTACCTGTGTGAAAAGTGGGAAGGGACGACTGAGCAAGCATATGTGACCCACCAACTATATCTGGGCATATAACAACCCACCAACTATATCTGGGCATATAACAAATTACAGCTACATTCCCAACTGTTAATGTCTCCTACATCCCTGAAAGCCTCCCATTCCCCCCACTCCCCAGGAGATTGTGCACCAGGAGACCGGTCTGGATGCACAATGCCATCCGGATGACCTTGAATTCATCACCAGGAGCGACCCCATTACAGAGACTCCCCCCAGGAGGACAGTACTTCAGCAGACACTGGGCTTCTCTCCGGGAGAATTGTTGAGAACTGTTTATTCAAGCTGCCGGGCCCAGATAACACTTTCGAAATCAGTTTTAAAACACATGACTCACTAGCAAAACTCTGGAAACATTCTAGAGAAGAAGGATACAGAGCATTACTTGATAAAGTCAGTATGGAAACAATCATAGACACACAATAAACCAGTTACAGTAATTTTCTACAATGAGACAGTAAGAGATTGACATCCAAACTTGGCTGGCCTCACTATGCTGAGGTGGAATAGGGTCCAGTAGATATGTGATGAGGATGGGGTAGATCTTGCCACAGACTGCACAATCATCAAATGCAAGACATTTTTTTCAAAGTTTGACATTATGCTTTTTAATACCTGCACTGATAGTGCAGTTTATTTCAGTGATTTTACAAATATTACTGTTCCAAATGCTGATACTGATGTTTTTTTATAGTGTTTTAAGGTAAAACTAGCCAGCCAGAGGATTATGTTGGTTGCTAAATTACTATGATGGCTATAGGCTTAAATGGAAATTAAATGATACATCATACATGCAATATATTTTGTAATGTACATTAGGCCTGCATGCTAAATCGTTATAAAAATGCAATCTCGATTCACCTCTGTTTGCGATGTAATTGTTTTTTTTGTAAAGACAAGGAGTTCAGATAGAGCCTGTGTCAGGGCCATATTTAATTCAATGTGTTATGTCACTATTTTTGGTAGCTTATTATACATCAATGGCCATTATGTACTTTATTTTCTTTATTCATTGAAGCCTCTATGTGTACAGGCTTGTGATGATGTGCAATGTGCTATAGGTACCAAAAAAAATCTATGTTTGGTACTGCCAAATTTTTATTTTTTGTCATGGTTCATGTGTGCAATAAAAATTACATTTTGTGAGAAAATAATTATAGCAGATAATCCTAATATCAATTCTCAGCAAAAAAATTGTGATTCATATTTTTCCCTGAATTGTCCAGGCCTAATATACATTATTGTAGTAGTATGCATATCATAGGAGTGTGCCATTTTGGGTGGATTACTTTTTCAATAAAATCATGACAAACATTTTTCACATTTCTATTAATGACACTTAGTTTTAAGCAAATGATTGCCATGCTTTTGTTACTTGTGTTATGTTTTTGGCAGTTTATTGTATTCCGTTGAATTGTTTAACATGTTTAATTAAGAAAAGAAGCAGAAAATCGCAATATTGATTTGCCATACATTCAGAATCGCAAGAATTGTAAGAACACATCAGCACAAACGTATTGTGATAAAACCATATTGAGGTCCCTTGCAATTTCCAGCTCTACTGACACTGTATGCCAACAAGACTCGTCTCCAAAGAGAGGCATCTCTGGATTACAGAGGAAGAGCACAGACAGAACAACCAGCACCAGGATCGACACAAGCACCAGCACGAGGGCCAACACAGATCCAGAACTAATCCTTGCACCAGAGTTACCCCACACCCCAGAACCAGCCCCTACACCAGAATCCAAACCAGCCAGTTACACTTGCAGCTCCAGCCACTCAAATCAAATCAAGATCCATGCACCATCCCTTCCTGTCTGCGGCTCCCGGTCTCACCTTTGTCTAGATCCCAACCCCTCCCAGACGACCCAGAATTACCCCCTCCCAAACAACACAAACAGACAACCAATCAGACATCAGTAAATTGCAGATTTAGAAGATGAAGAAGAGAAGTATGCCATCCCACCAAACCCGGAAGACCACCAGAACCCACCCGAAGAACAGAAGAATATTAAAAAACAAATATCCCATAGCCCATATCCCAGTCAGTATTCCACCTGTACACATCAGACAAACAGCTAAATGAAATCCCTCCAGACAGACCAGTGGGCACAGCAACAGATGATTGAGACTTGTTTAAAAGCCTTACTTTTATGGAAAATTTGAAATTGTAAAAAATATTTATATACACTGCATTACAAATTATTATGCAAATGATATTTTACACTGATTTTCCTAAATAGTCAATGCAGATGATAGTCAGAATAATTTTAAAGTCACCAACCATTAAGGTATAAGTCGAATTTCATTAAACAAACCACCCAATGAAAACAGTATTTTTTTCAAAGATAAAAAACCCAAAATGCACTGTTCCAAATTGTTATGCACAACAGAGTTTCAAAACATTTTATAGGTTGTAAAGAACTGAAAATTATCATTTGTTGAACTTACAGCATTGGGTCATTTTACTGAAATCAAAAGCTATTTCAATCAAACACATCTTAACAGGACACGTTACATGTTAACATAGGACCCCTTCTTTAATATCACCTTCACAATTCTTGTATCTATTGAACTTGTGAGTTTATGGAGGGTTTCTCCTTAAATTTCTTTGCAGGATGTCAAAAAAGCCACCCAGAGCTGCTGTTTAGATGCAAACTGCCTCCCACCCTCAGATCTTTTGCTTTAGGATGCTCCAAAGGTTCTCAATAGGGTTGAGGTCAGGGGAGGATGGGGGCCACACCATGAGTTTCTCTCCTTTTATGCCCATATCAGCCAATGACACAGAGGTATTCTTTGCAGCATGAGATGGTGCATTGTCATGCATGAAGATGATTTTGCTACAGAAGGCACGGTTCTTATTTTTGTATAATGGAAGGAAGTGGTCGGTCAGAAACTATATACTTTGCCGAGGTGATTTTCACACCTTCAGGGACACAAAAGGGGCCTACCAGCTCTCTCCCCATGATTCTGGCCCAAAACATGGCTTCCGCCACCTCCTTGCTGACGTCACAGCCTTATTGGGACATGGTGGCCATTACCAACCATCCATTACTCATGAAATATCTATTGTTTTCATACCTTGTCTGAGGTATTGCACTTTTTTTTAAATATGATCTATAATATGAAAGCTGTTTAAAGTGCCGTAAATTGATAATTTAGATTGTCTGTAATATTTTCGACATAGTATTGCAACATATTATGGTAAACTTTACATGAAATTAGAAGGTTAGAGTGACTAATGGCAGGTTGCCTACCATTAAATGGTAGAGGCCTGACATTTTTATAAGGTCCTGGAACTGTGCTACTATTGTCTATAAAAGTCCACACATATTATTAACATAAGGGTGTGGCCAGCTGACGTCATAGAATAAGTTATATTGGGAAGTTTGGGAAAAGCCCTCCCAAGGGGTTGGCATAAAGTGACGTCATGTGTGATATAAAACTGAGTGTAACCCTTAGATCTGGAGTCCACTTGAACCCGGGGAGTGGACTCGGCTTTACTGATGTCATTATGCTGATTCATCATGTTGAAGTGATTCTATATAATCATGTTTAAATACAGTTTAAACAGTTTAGAATGGTATTGCTAGATAAGAGTGTTATACACCTATAGTTTTAGGCCTTTCGTACTGTCTGAAGGCAGAAAGGGACAAGGTTCAGGGTCAAACTATATAAGTGCAGAAAGGTTGTTATAAAACGGGTCCGGCGATATCTGCAATTTGATTGGCTAAAATTGCATTCCAAGGATATGACAATTCCTTGATATCCGCACTGTAGAATGTTGCATTTTCACTGAAGTGCTGTAGTATGTAATCAAAAAGTATCACCACGCCCCCCTGGGGAGCTGAACAAAATAAAAAACATGGCGGACAATTCCTCTCGCTTCAAATCTCAACACCAACTTCCAAATAAGAAACCAAATTAAAACCATTTTAACATTCACTTACCACAAAAAGATTGTCACTGATGTAGACGTGCTAACTAGATAGTTAGCTAGATAGCTAGCTAGTGGCTGTCATGTCAATACCGGTCAATACACTGGTGGCTGGGTCTTTAGCCTAATGTCTTCCCTACCACTCACATTACACACCCTGGGTTTTTCACATATCACAGGTCAGGTTGTTTATCCATCTGTCCCTAGACCCCTTTTTTAATATTTTAAAATCAAAAAATCAATAACAATGTGAATTAAATTAACAGCATTTTTCTGATGACAATAGCTATTTTTGTTCAAGTGCAAAAAATTATCTATTTTATTTCTATAGCTATCATATGTTATATTTTTAAACATGACTGAAATGAATCCCGCAATTTGACAGCGCACAACTGTGTCAGTGAACAGTTTATAAAAGATTTAGGGATAAACACAGATGTTCTGTGCAAACCTTATAATGGATGTCGCAATGAGTTAATTTTTCCAAGGTAATGTACAGAACAAGGTGTTTAAACCACATATGCAAAGAAAAACATAAGCAAACATTTTATTTACTGGTAGAAATTCGTTTTTGCATTTACCTACAGTATATTCACATGCTTAATTAATTAATTTTTGGCTTTTTCATGATTACGGCGATTGGTGCTGATTTTGCCCAAACTATGCCAATCTATTTAGGGGGCACTGGAAGAGATTTATATTCATGATGTTTTATAAAAATCCATATCACCATCATGTTGTTCTTTGGAAAAGATGATATCCTATGGAATGGAACAGATATTACCCTCGCAGTTTTTCTCTCTTAACTCATCAGATCCAAATTTAAAATTGACAGCAGAGAGAAATCTAGAAAGGATAGCATTTTTTATGTATGACCATTTATAAATACGTTGATATTTTGGAAACTACCATCTACTTCAAGCCGCAGATTAGTATAACACTTTTATGCACCGACAGTAATAATCCTTGACACCTCATACAAAATATAGGCTACCAGTTGGTGAAATACTTAGACTACAACGTAACTGCAGTACAGCAGTTAGTACAAATACTAAAGTATTATACTATCCAATAACCAGGAACGAATACAAAATTTATAATTTTATTAATTATAGCCTATTAATGACAGCACCTGCATAATACATGGAAGTCTGCCCGTATTCATAATGTTTCATTTCCAGACATGATGGCACGGTGTGGCTTTTGATGGATGTATATAAATGTCTCCAGAAAAACAATTCAAACACGCTTGCAATGCAAAACTGCAGACGTTTGCTTGACTGTGTTAACCATAGTGTCGTCAGTACAGTAGCTAGGGCTATAGCAGGCTGATTGATGTTGACAGTGGAGTCTGTATCAACTAAACATTTGAATTGCATAAAAAATGCATCACCAATGCAAACTGGCTAACAAATGCCATTTAAATTCAATTAAACTGTACATAAGGGTTCAGACCTTGTTATAAACGATCTAAATGATCCGTTTCATAGGAACAACTTGATTTGTGGCGTACTAAGATGGCAACAGTAAAAGGAGTGGTGGGGGGTACGTTAATGTTTAATACATAATGTCTTTAATACATTAAATATACAATACAATTACTATAAAAAAGCAAGTGCATCAATTTCAGGTGCATCAATGCACAGTAAAAGAGTGCATAGTGAAATGAACTTACCATACAGTACTCAATGTTAAATCATAATTTACTTAACTTTCATGCGATTTGAAATGCAGATGCAGTTTTTCAACTTAACACAGTCTAAGTGAAACCATTAACAGGACTAGAGTACATTTTTTCTTTTTTCTTTTTTAACAACAACTACAAGATATGATCTTATAATAATAATTATAATAATAATAATTAGTTCAGCTTATATAGCGCTTTTCAAGAACCCAAAGCGCTTTACACAGTGAGGGGGAAAGCCCACCTCAACCACCACCAATGTGTAGCACCCACCTGGGTGATGCACGGCAGCCATTTTGCGCCAGAACGCTCACCACACATCAGCTATCAGGTGGAGAGATGAGTAGTTATATATGCCAATTAAGAAGGAGGGGGATTG
>JACXGM010013806.1:0-22673 GCA_016801145.1 Umbra pygmaea | reverse complement strand
GGAGCCAGTTGAGGTGGTTTGGGCATCTGGTAAGGATGCCCCCTGGGCGCCTCCCTAGGGAGGTGTTCCAGGCACGTCCAGCTGGGAGGAGGCCTCGGGGAAGACCCAGGACTAGGTGGCGAGATTATATCTCCAACCTGGCCTGGGAACGCCTCGGGATCCCCAAGTCGGAGCTGGTTAATGTGGCTCGGGAAAAGGACGTTTGGGGTCCCCTGCTGGAGCTGCTGCCCCCGCGACCCGATCACGGATAAGCGGATGAAGATGGATGGATGGATGGTGTATATGACATATCATCTATGGTAACGTTTGTAAATGGTATATATACTGTCCTCCCTTTGTGTTAAGTGTAGCTAGTTATACAAAGTTAGACAGCAAGCCAAACTCCATTCATCAAAGACATGCAAGCCAGGAGTTGAACATTCAAGTTCCAATATTTATTTCCATATTCCATTAGTTAGTAGTTGTTCTGTCTTTTACAAATTGTGTGAAACTGTAAAAATATAGAAAACATAAAACATCTTCTATTATCACACTTGCAATCTAATAGAGCTGTATTAAGCTATTGAGGCAGTCTAACCCAAAAACATGAAATGCAAAACAACAGATTACTTTGAGATAAATACAGCATAACTAACAGGTAAGTATACCTACAAATGTTGTTATTCTCTATGATACAACCACATACAGCAGTAGAGAAAACTAACCATGTGTATGACTAGCTAGCATAATATTCTCAAAGAAATAAAATCCCAACATGTAATATCAACAATACTTTTGAATTTGGCATAAATTATGTATAAAGAATAAAAATAATTTACAGCCATTGCTTTCTTAAGCGTAGCAAACAAGGATTGACTTAGATTAGATTAGCTCAGTTGGGCAGCTGAGAACAACTCCATGTGTAAGCAATTAAGGAATAAATCATACTTCCTGCTTCCTGTCTATGTACATCCTGTAATGTAAAGGACTTCAAAATAAAAGACAGTAAAAGACTTCACAATGAAAGACACCACAGTATACTATGAAACTGATTTACTGTGGAACACTCCTTTAAAGGAAATACGATGTAGCCTATTCATATTTTGTATAATATATACAAAAGCCCTACACACAAAGAACAAGTGGTTCTATATAGAACCTTTGAGGGTTCTATAGCTTGGTACATATTTGGCACCCTCAAAAGGTTCTATATAGAACCATTTCAGAGGGTTCATTTAAAATAACCCTTGTTGCTAAACAAAATGGTTCTTTATAGAACCTTCTGAGGGTGACAACTATAGCCTACTGACATATTGCCTTGGTTGGCCACAATCTTTTTAATAATTTTGCAGAATTACCATATGAAGTTAGTTCATACTACTATTCATTTAAATAAAATAACCAATGGCCTATAATATTTAGAACTAAAATAACATACAGTAAGCCCTTTGCCACTACCAACCAATGGTAAGTTGAAGAAAAAGACAAGAGAGGTGGTTTCAAATCTAATGTATTGGTCATTCAAAAATAGTTAAAAACATTACTAAACATAATATAAATTGTAGGCCACGTTACAAAATATAACAGTAAAAAAAGTATCAACCAGCAAAAACAAAAGGACAGTATAGGCAAAAAAAATTAAATTGGCAACATTTTCTTAAAAATTTTGTCATTCACTGTGAAAGTTGATTGTACATTTTGAGCACCGGAATAGACACTCTATTTTTACCATGTAATTCTAGTTTGAACAAATATTGTTGTATAAATGAGAGTGTGTGTTTAATTTTTTTGGGTATTCCACACAAAACAGGAAATACACCTCAAGTAGACACTGCAGAGCTTCTGGCACATTCATTTCTCCACTTGTGATGGTGACTCCATCCATCTGTACGGATGCTTTCACAGCATGGAGTGGATTCTCTGCATCATGGAAGGTGATGGTTGGGAATGAGCTTGTTGGTTCCTACGTAAAAAAGAAGATAATGTAAGGAACCGCCAGATAAAATTTAAGCTATAGCTTTATATGTAATATATAATTCAAAATGATGAGGTAAAGATTCAACACATACCTCATCTAAACAGCAAAGGAATTTGGAGCTCTCCTTGAATAGGATAGGCAGAATCAGTATCGCTGCGCTCCTTTCCAGGTCTGAAATTTCAAAAGAATTACATTATCTCTGCATACAAAAACATGTTAATGAATACAATTGTGTGTGTGTGCAAGTACATGTATATGCACTTTAACATAGCACCTTTGTTAGTCTCAGTTCCCAGCAGGGTTGACAGGAGGCCCCTCTGATTCCCACTACGAGCCACCCTTAGGATGTTGGGTGTCATCATATTGAGAGCATCTTGGAGATTTAGCTCCAAGTCCTGGCCAAAACGCAACCTCATTTCATGATGCATCTGCAATAAACATTAACAATAAGCACAACAACATAAAAACATTATGGTTACCAAGGTTATTTCAAATGAATTTAGACAAAAGCTAAGCATGATAATATTTTGGTAAACTTTGATAATAACAAAAAGCATACGTATAAATGAAATTGTACTTTTATGCAGTCTCTACACTCGCACCGTTACAAAGTCATATAACTTACTGTAATATTACTAAAGGCTACTCACAAGCAGTGGCACCTGCAGGAAGGGAAACATCTCCATCACCTCCTCCGTTGGTTTGCCCATGTGCTCAACTCTATGATATAGTGAGCGCTTCATTCTGTCCTTAATGTTGAGGAAGTCTGGCTGTCGCCGACGCAGCTCATTATTGATAGCACTTATGTGCTCCTTGAAACTTAATTCATCCTCCCCAACAACTTCTAAGTCCAACACAATCTGAAAAAAATATAACAAAAAACAGTATTGTACATGATAATATACATGTTCTCAAGCTAAACATACTAGCTTTTCAATCATCAAAAAATTGTCAAACCTCTCGTGTTCGATCAACATCCTCAGAGGATATTTGGATTGCATTTTCTCTTCGCCTTTTTGCTCTCTGAAAGAAGCCACAACACAGATCATAAAATGGCATTAGTTGATACCTTTGAGATGTTCATACTGGAAAGCAGTATCCCTTTCAGTTAAACATACAGACAGATGGGCAGGAAGGCAGGCAAGAATGTCAGACAGGCACCTCTTGTCCCGCTATGTCCTCCAAAGGGACGGGATCCCCACTTCTCTGTCTTTTGGTGCCAAACTTTTGTTTAATCTCCTGGACTGTTTTTAAGTTCACTAATGGAGACCTCTCTTTCTTGAACTTATTTCTCAGGCACTCCATTAAGGTTTCCTGTAGATATAGGCATAAATTATAATGGCCACAAATACATTTTTTATGTGGATACAATTGAGGAAGAATGCTTTCCATACATAGCCAGAGGAGCTGTTGTCTTTCAGAAATGGAAACCTGGTGATCAGACATCCCAGAACATCAGCATATCTTTTATGGTTTGGATACCTGAAAGATCATCACAGTTAGAACCTTCCTGCTGTCAAGATTTTGCCATTTCTTTTCAGTATTCATGGCAATTTAGTTAAGGAAAATAAGCAATAGTAAAAATTATTCAAAAAATCTAAATGTACTTTCCTGACATCAAACAAGTAGCATAGATCAAGGGGATAGCACTGACTATAAGTACCATGTGTATTTGGTTATGTTGTTAAACAACACTTGGATCAATAGTGATCGTAAATGGGACTTGTCCTTCTTTTTGAAAGATAGATCCTTTCTTTGCAGAGCTTCCTGTAGCTCTGGAGGCAGAAGAGGCAGGCTATATAATGCAATGAAGTGGAAATCTTTTACAGAGACTTCATAGCACTACCGACCATATTCCTGGAAATCTAGATTTCTGGCTTCACTATTGGCTTGTTCAACAATTAAATAGTTTATAGGCATCATTTAGTTAACTGACATCTGTCTGTGCAAAAACTATCCTTGATTAGCGAGATGTGAATAAATTGAGTCAATATGTCAATATTGAAAACCTTTTCAATAATCGTGGCATTAAAAACTTGAGGTGACACCGGTCTGCTGTACACTTACTGAGTGTTTGGTTCTGTAGGTAGTCTATCACATGGTACTGGACCTTCTTCTCTGAAAGAAAAAGTTAAATGTTCACACATCATGCTCAACTTTCATGTCAACAAATATTCATTTTATGATAAACATGCTACACTTACTGGGCCAGAGATGAGGTGTTCCGCAGCTTCTCCAACTCTCTCAAAAACATGACTTGGTGTTTCATCACAGGGAAAAGTTTTTCCACCATCCTCTCTGTTAATCCTAGCAAAGTTTCCCCATCAATTTGCTGTTCTGTGGAAGTAAGAATTACATAAATTTTTTTGGAAATTGTAATCCATACAGGAGGTTTGTTACTTGTTTCAGAAGAAAACAAATAATAAAATGATGATCAGTAGGCCTCCTCAGAGCAGCCCTATGTTTTCTATAGATGTGGGTTCTATAAATAGGAACAGTTTTATAACTCCCCTTGCATGCCTCTATATTGCAGACAATGCTAAAATCGGGTTGATGTTGATGCAGTAACTGTAGGTGTTGCAAGTATTTTGACAGTTGAAACTTCACAACATCACAAACTGGACATTTGTAGGTTTCCATTACCTCTGAAGGTCTCTTTTTCATCGATTAAATTTATGTTTTGAAGCCATTTGCATACATCATCAATAGTCCAGTGGTCTGTCATCTGAAAATAAATAAATTGTGAGATAATACTTGTGTACATTTTACTGTTCATATTTTACTACATGAAGCTGATAATAAACTCCTACGGTATACTGTGTATAGGATAATGGTAGCAATAATATCATAACTTAAGCAGATTAGTCAATATAGGCAGTAGTAACTGTTTTAAATACATTTACAGGGTAAAATGTATCGCTATAAAATGTAGTCTATGTGGCAACAGGGTCTTGCCTAACAGCGCCTTGCCTAACAACGCGCCGTTAGGAGTTCAGAAATCACTATAAACTACGGCCTCTTGTGGCTCATTGCTTTAATCTTAACCAACTCTATATTTAAAAAAGACTAGCTAAATATAAACTATATAAATATAAAATAAAACTAGCTGTAATTACACATTTTCAACAAGTTATAAATCATCCTTTATAATCAGAACGGTAATTAGGCTAACGATAACGCTATAGTAAACTACTCTAACAGAAAACGTTAACAGACGTATAATGTACAAGACAAGGTACATAATTATCAACCCTGGCCACTTCCCTGGTTAAAACACTATAATAATAACAAATATTATTTCCATTTATAAAACTGTCAGTCTTTGTACTAACCTTTAGTTCGTTGGAAAATAACGGTTATTTTCTCACAATTGACGCTGAACTCTGCTGGCTCGCGCACATTCTATGAAGAATTTAAGCACCTTTTTTAAAAAAAGGTTCTTTGATACTTTATAGAACCATTTTAGATAAATGGTTCTTTGGTAGAGGATATAGAACCTTAGGGTTCTACATAGAACCCTAATGAACCTTTTTTTCTGACAGTGTAGAATGTCATTGTGAGGTTATTATAATGAGTTTTAATTTCGGGAAGATATTGAAGGCCTAGGTGTAAAATGCACGGCCCGCCACTGTTTGCATTCATGTTTAATCATATTTTGTTCAGCTGTTTCTGTGCTGTGATTTGTCCTAAAGCCAGATTGAAAAATTTCCAGAATGTTATCATTTAGAAATTTGTTTATTTGGTGAAAAACTGCCTTCAAGGACCTTACTTAGAAATGGGATGTTTGATATCTGTCCAGGGCAGCTGACAGGGGGGACAACCGGGAATGTTGTCCCGGGCCCAGTCCTGAGAGGGGCCCCAAATTTTGTTTTTGCACAGTAAATGTTTTTAGCGGGGGGCCCTAAATGTGTAGTTTGTCCCGGGCCCACAGACTCCTGTCAGCAGCCCTGTATCTGTCTATAGTTGCTTAGTACCTCAGAGTCTAATTGTGGGTTCTTTAGAAGTGGCTTTACAACAGCAGATTTGAATGCATTTGGAAAGATCCCATATTCAAGAGATGTATGTTTCGGTCTCTCATTTCCCTCCTAGGATGAATACCGGAACTCCATGCCTGCCTGTAGTTTTCAGCAGCAGAAGCTTCAAGTGTGTGAGGTTTGCTCCGCCTATCTGGGTCTACATGATAATGATCGCCGCCTAGCTGACCACTTTGGTGGGAAGCTTCACTTGGGATTCATTCAGATCCGAGAGAATTTGGAAAATCTCAAAGTATATCTGGCTTTAAACACCATTTTTATTTTGAATTTCAATGTTATTTACATATTTTGATTTTTTTATTGCGTTTTAAAATGCATGGTGCTATTTCAATGTAATTGGACATACAATAAAAATTT
Organism: Umbra pygmaea; assembly: GCA_016801145.1. Classification (NCBI taxonomy): domain Eukaryota; kingdom Metazoa; phylum Chordata; class Actinopteri; order Esociformes; family Umbridae; genus Umbra; species Umbra pygmaea. Next base: position 16,325 of record JACXGM010013806.1, on the reverse strand, counting down.
TAATCTGTTTGGACATACAATGGTGGCATGTATTTTCAAATATAGTGAGGGGAAAAAACATTTTTTGATTCGGAGCACTCCCTTAAAAGGAGACACCTGTCCAAGAACCAAGCAATCAATCAGATTCCAAACTCTCCACCATGGCCAAGACCAAAAAGCAGTCCAAGGATGTCAGGGACAAGATAGTAGACCTACACAAGACTGGAATGGGCTACAAGACCATCGGCAAGCAGCTTGGTGAGAGGGTGACAACAGTTGGTGCAATTATTTGCAAAACAAAAAATAACTGTCAATCTCCCTCGGTCTGGATTCTCCACGAAAGATCTCAACTTGTGGTGTTGCAATGATCAAAAGAACAGTGAGGAATCAGCCCAGAACTACACGGGGGGATCTTGACAATGATTTTAATGCAGCTAGGACCATAGTCACCAAGAAAACAATTGGTAACACTACGCCGTGAAGGACTGATATCCTGCAGCACCCGCAATGTCCCCCTGCTCAAGAAAACACATGAACAGGCCCGTCTGAAGTTTGCCATTGAACATCTGATAAAGAGGAGAACTGGGTGAGTGTTGTGGTAAGATGAGACCAAAATCGAGCTCTTTAGCATCAACTCAACATGTTTGGAGGTGGAGGAATGCTGCCTTTGACCCCAAGAACAATAAGGGGATAGGACAAATTCACCGCATCAAAGAGATGATGGACAGGGTTATTCCAGCATTACAAGACCCAAAACGTATGGCCAAGGCAACAAAGGAGTGGCTCAAGAAGAAGCACATTAAGATCCTGGAGTGGCCTAGCCAGTCTCCACGCCTTAATCCCATTGAAAATCTGTGGAGGGAGCTGAAGGGTTGAGTTGCCAAATGTCAGCCTCGTAACCTGGAGAGGATCTGCAAAGAGGATTATGACAAAATCCCTCCTGAGGAATGTCCGATCTATGATTGTCAACAAGGGTTTTGCAAAACAAAAAACGAAGTCATGTTTTGCAAAGGGTTCAAATACTTCTTTCACTCATTGTAATACATTTTTTCTGGATTTTTCTTTTATTCTGTCTCACTGTTCAAATAAACCTACCATTGCAATTATATGACTGATCATTTCTCTGTCAGTGGGGAAACAAACAAACTCAGCAGGGGGTCAAATATCTTATTTATTTTTTCCCAGTTAGTATTCACATGCATTTGACTTCTGCGAGTATTTGATATAAAATTATTTTGGAAATAATTTCAAATAGTATTAATGGGAAATTGTATTTAACCTCTTAAGGCTCAGTGTCCCGCCTGAGGGACGTTTTCCCAAAAAAATAAAAAATGGACTAGAATCACAGTTCATAGGTCCAATTTTTAGGTAATATACATGTCCCATATCTTTACAAGGCTAAAAATCTCAGGAATCTAGCTAATGTCTCCATTTTACAATAGCTATAACAAAAATAAACCTTATAATGTTAGCTATGTGCCTTGTACACATGCGGCTCAGATGAAATAGGAGGCAGATTACAATCACTACTCAGAACTGCAATTTTTAAGTTATATATAAATGTCTCATATATCTTTAAAGGTTAAGATCTTAGGATTATAGTGATTAGCTCGGTTTCACTATACCTAAAAAATGTAAAACATTATGAGTGATCATTTCAGCTATGAGTTTTCTAAACAAAGCAGGGCGTTATGTAGCCTCATGGAAAAGTCGATTATAAACACAATTTACAAGAGCGCTTAAATTTAAAACCCTACTACTACTGATATTGCTCCTGTGAAAGTCAGAAAGAAAAATGGCAGACAAAAAGCACCCTGGAGAAACTCAATAACAGTTCAAAATATGAAGAGAAAATGCAGAAAATCTGAGCGCATGTGGCGGAAGACAAAACTTGTAGTCCATTATGACATCTATAAAAACACCCTTCATGCCTTCAATGTAGAACTAGGCAAAGCTAGACAGACCTTTTCCTCAAATATTATAAACAGCAACTTTAATAACACACACTCTTTTTGCTAATGTAGAGAGACAAACAAACCCCCCAAGTCACATTCCCAGTGAAATGCTCTCAGACAGTAAATGTAGTGAGTTTGCTTCTTTCTTCTCAGAGAAAATCAATAATATCAGAAAGGTGATCAGCACATCTTTGAGTTGCACTGAGGTCAGACAGATCAGACAACAACCTCAGAAATTAGTCACTATGTCTGTTTTCGAAGCAATTGATGGTAACATTCTGGAAAAAAACAGTACAGCACCTTAAAACATCAACCTGCGCCCTTGACACACTTCCCACATCTTTTTTTAAAAGTGTGTTTAACTGTTTAGAAGCAGATCTCCTTGAATTGGTAAAATCCTCACTTCTTTCTTGGACTTTTCCAAAGTCTCTAAAAACTGCAGTTGTTAAGCCCCTCCTGAAAAAGAGCAATTTGGATCACACCATACTGAGCAACTGCAGACCAATCTCAAACCTCCCTTTCATAGGCAAGATCATTGAAAAAGTTGTTTTCAATCAGCTGAACAAATCCTTAAGCTAAAATGGACACTTTGACAATTTTCAATCTGGCTTCCGACCAAATCACAGTACAAAGACAGCGCTCGTAAAGATAATAAATTATATTCGCCTCAACACAGATACAGGCAAACTATCAGTGCTGGTACTACTTGACCTTAGTGATGCATTTGACACTGTCGACCACGACATAATTCTTGACAGGCTGAAAAACTGGGTCAGGCTTTCTGGGATGGTCCTAAAATGGTTCAGGTCATACCTAGAAGCAAGAGGTTACTATGTGAGTATAGGCAACCATAAGTCTGAGTGGACATCCATGACATGTGGAGTCCCACAAGGCTCAATTCTCGCACCACTCCTATTCAACCTGTATATGCTCCTACTGAGCCAAATAATGAGAAAGAAACAAATTGCTTACCACAGCAATGCAGACGACACCCAGATCTACTTAGCCCTATCGCCTAACGACTACAGCCCCATTGACTCCCTTTGCCACTGCATTGATGAAATTAACAATTGGATGTGCCAAAACTTTCTTCAGTTAAACAAAGAGAAAACTGATGTCATTGCATTTGGAAACAAAGATGAAGTTCTCAAGGTGAGAACCTTGATGCTAGGGGTCAAACAACTAAAGATCAAGTCCGGAATCTTGGGGTGATTCTGGAGTCAGACCTTAGCTTCAGTAGTCATGTTAAAGCAATAACTAAATCAGCATATTATCATCTTAAAAATATCTCAAGAATTAGATGCTTTGTTTCCAGACAAGACTTAGAGAAACTTGTTCATGCTTTCATCACCAGCAGAGTGGATTATTGTAATGGCCTCCTCACTGGTCTTCCCAAAAAGACCATAAGACAGCTACAGTTCATACAGAATGCTGCGGCCAGGATTCTAAGCAGAACCAGGAAATATGAGCATATCACGCCAGTCCTCAAGTCTCTACACTGGCTCCCAGTCACATTTAGGATAGACTTTAAAGTATTATTACTGGTATATAAATCACTCAATGGCCTAGAACCTAAATATATGGCAGATTTGCTCATTGAATATAAACCCAACAGACCACTCAGATCATCAGGATTACATCAGTTAGAGATACCAAGGATTCACTCAAAACGCGGAGAATCTGCTTTTAGCTACTACGCCAGCCTCAGCTGGAACCAGCTCCCAGAGGAGATCAGATGTGCTCCAACAGTAGTCACCTTTAAATCCAGACTCAAAACACATCTGTTTAACTACGCATTTACTGAATGAACACTGTGCTAAGTCCGAACTGATATATTTTATATGGTTCGGTCTTTTATTTCTTAAACTGTACTATTTTTCTAATTGTTTTTCAATTTTATTTTAATTGCTTTAATTTTATCTTTAATCTTTTTAAAATTTTTATGTTTTCCTGTTTATGTAAGGCACCTTGAATTGCCATTGTGTATAAAATGTGCTATATAAATAAACTTGCCTTGCCTACTACAGCGTTTAAATTTAAAACCCTATGAGTGATAATGTGACATACATGCCAAGTAAAAAATTCCATTAGCTTGTATGCTCAGCTGTTTGTTATTTCAACTCATGGAAAATACCCCATCGGTTATAAGCATGTTTTACAATTTCAATGTTTAGGTAATATATACATGTCCCATATCATTACAAACCTTAGGATCTTAGCATTCTAGTGATCATCTCGATTTTACTATAGCTATTTAATTTAAAACGTTATGAGTTATAATTTGAGCTATGCGTTTGTGAACAAAGCAATTCTGCTACCAGAATGCCTACCACATTGATGAAATAACATGTAGTAAGATAGTACTTACAGTCAAAAATCTTTCTATTTTATCATCAAATTTTTCCAATAATGACAAAGCATATTTTTCCCAAGTAAAATCCATCTTATGTAAAAAAATTGCAATTTCAGGACCGCAATATTACAGAATTTTTCCGGAAACAAACTAAAGTCTCAGTTTATAAATCATGAATTATGAACAAAAGACGCATGTGAAGTGTCAGCAATGTCTGTAATATGTCGAAAATCGTCATCCTTATGAAACAGAGATGTTATAAATGACCAAGATCCTCCATATAAACCAAAGTATGCCAGACATATTTGAACAAAGACATTTGTAGTATATCTCCTAACCCGGATGAAAACGTCATCACGTTGCATTTTCTGGGGAAATATACTTTTACTCACAACGCTATAGCTCATTGGCTATTCACTCTAAAATTTGTTGAAATATGTTGTCATCTAATAGGGGACATGAGTAGAAGAGTTTCCAAGACCCTAACTCAATATATGGCTATGTAGTTATTTTTCAAAGTGGATGTAGAAAAATAAAACCAAAAAATATATTTATTCCATTTTATATTCCATCCATTTTCACTGTGTACATTTATTCAAATAAAACTTTATATATCCAAAAAATTCAAAGTCTTTCCTTTTAAGAAATATCAACAATATGTATGTACTTTCTTCAGGTCCAGTGTAACAAGAGGTTAAGTTTGGGTATGTTTTTTAGTCAGAATTTGTCAATGAGGGAGTGATGCTTAAGTAGTTAAAATATATTCAAATACTCAAAATAGAAGCAGTTGATTTGCCCCATACTCAAAATACACAGGAAAGAAACATCACAGTTCTTCAATGGGATTTTAGTCTATTGAATTGAATGCCTTTATTGTCATTGTATTTTACAATACAGCGAAATTAGAAGCGCTTCTCCACTTGGTGCATACAATACATACAATAAGTTATCCTTACAAGACCTATAAAACTGAATAACAATAATAATAAAAACAGAATAAAAGTCATAGTGCAGGGGTTAACAGTGAGTGACTGGGTTTGTCTAACTGCATTTGTTTAGAGAAACTATTGCATTTGGGAAGAAGTTATTTTTAAATCTAGTGGTGTTTGATTTTATAGACCTATACCGCCTACCAGAGGGTAACAATTGAAACAGGTGGTGACCAGGATGAGTATTGTCCTTAATAATGTTGTTGGCTCTCGAAAGAGTACAACTGAGTGCAATATCTGACAGGGAGGGGACAGCCAATTATTTTTTCTGCAATCTTAATAATTCTCTGCAGAGCCTTTTTGTCTGCAGCAGAACATGCAGCAAACCACACAGAGATGCAGTAAGAAAATATGCTCTCTATTGTGGATCTGTAAAAGGACACCAGCAGCCTCACATTCATGTTGTTTTTCCTCAGTATCCTCAGGAAGTGAAGGCACTGCTGTGCTTTTTTGACAACTATTGTGGTGTTAGTTGACCATGAGAAACAGTCTGTGATGTGAATGCCCCGGAATTTAAACGAATGAACTCTCCACACACTAACCATTTATAAGGAGAGGATGGGGGTTTACGTTATGTTTCCTAAAATCTATTATGAGTTCTTTTGTTTCAGTCGTGTTTAGGATTAGGTTATTGGCAGAGCACCACTCAGACAGATTCTCCACTTCCTGTCTGTAGGCAAACTCGTCCCCATCCGTGATAAGTCCTACCACAGTGGTGTCATCTGCAAACTTTATGATGGAATTGTTGGAAAATGTTGGTAAACAGTCAAAGGTGTATAGTGAATAGAGAAGAGGGCTCAGCACACAGCCTTGGGGTGAGCCAGTGCTAAGTGTGATGGTGGAGGAGATGGCACCTTACACCAGTGACCCCTTCAGTGCTATGTAGCATGGGATTTGATCTTTAGACTAGAGGGAGGAATTCCCCCTACTGGCCGTCCAACACCACTTCCAACAGCATTTGGTCTCTCATCCAGGGAAGGAGCAGCTGGAACCTGCTTAACTTTAATGTCAAACAAGCAGCGGGATACAGGTTGCTATGCTGCTCGATTTGATTTTTTTTTATTAGTTTGAGGACTACCTACCACAGCAAAAATGTTGGAGCATAGTTATGAAAGAGTATTCAAAAAGTCACATACATTTGAAGCAAACATTTTGATTAAAACTGGAGGAAATTTACAGTTGTTTTCATTTTTAGGATGTGATCTCCAAGCGAAAGGACATGAGGAACTTGTTTTATGTACCACTGCGTAGTGTAGGAGTGTAACGTGGTTGTGAAAAGTTTATAGCAAAAATATGCTTTGCTAGTCATTGCAAACTGCCATCCTTGTGTTGATGCTCCCCCTTCTCTGTGTGATATATACTTTGCACAGCAAGGATCGTTTGCCTTTACCTTCTCTGGAAAAGAGGCGCTCCCATTCCAGGGACTGCAGCAAGAGAGAGCAAGACATGTCATCCTTGTGTTGATGCTCCCCCTTCTCTGTGTGATCTATACTTTGCACAGCAAGGATCGTTTGCCTTTACCTTCTCTGGAAAAGAGGCGCTCCCATTCCAGGGACTGCAGCAAGAGAGAGCAAGACAGACTGAGGAGACACCGCAGCCGCTCTCCCAGCAAGGGCCACCGGCACAGCCGAGAACCTAGTCGAGAGCAGGAACGGCGTTTCAAACACAGGTACCCAACCTCATCGTAACCACATATTCCTAATTCCTCAATTTCTTATTAATGCAATTATCTACTCAACCAATTACATGGCAGTTGTTTCAATGCTGAACTCAAAACTGAATGTCAGAATGGGAAAGAAAAGTGATTTACGCAATTTTGAGCGTGGCATGGTTGTTGCTGCCAGACGGGCTGGTCTGAGTATTTCACAATCTGCTCAATTACTGGGATTTTCACGCACAACCATTTCTAGGGTTTACAAAGAATGGTGTGAAAAGGGAAAAACATCCAGTATGCAGCAGTCCTGTGGGCGAAAATGCCTTGTTGATGCTAGCGATCAGAGGAGAATGGGCCGACTGCTTCAAGCTGATAGAAGAGCAACTTTGACTGAAATAACCACTCGTTACATCCGAGGTATGCAGCAAAGCATTTGCGAAGCCACAACATGCACAACCTTGAGGCGGATGGGCTACAACAGTAGAAGACCCCACAGGGTACCACTCATCTCCACTACAAATAGGAAAAAGAGGCTACAATTTGCAGGAGCTCACCAAAATTGGAGAGTTGAAGACTGGAAAAATGTTGCCTGGTCTGATGAGTCTCGATTTCTGTTGAAACATTCAGATGGTAGAGTCAGAATTTGGCGTAAACAGAATGAGAACATGGATCCATCATGCCTTGTTACCACTGTGCAGCCTGGTGGTGGTGGTGTAATGGTGTGGGGGCACACTTGGCACACTTTAGGCCCCTTGGCGCCAATTGGGCATCGTTTAAATGCCACTACCTACCTGAGCATTGTTTCTGACCATGTTCATCCCTTTATGGCCACCATGTACCCATCCTCTTATGGCTACTTCCAGCAGGATAATGCACCATGTCACAAAGCTCAAATTGGTCTCTTGAACATGACAATGAGTTCACTGTACTTAAATGTCCCCCACAGTTACCAGATCTCAACACAATATAGCATCTTTGGGATGTGGTGGAACAGGAGCTTCATGCCCTGGATGTGCATCCCACAAATCTCCATCAACTGCAAGATGCTATCCTACCAATATGGGCCAACATTTCTAAAGACTGCTTTCAGCACCTTGTTGAATCAATGCCACGTAGAATTAAGGCAGTTCTGAAGGTGAAAGGGGGTCAAACACAGTATTAGTATGGTGTTCCTAATAATCCTTTAGGTGAGTGTATTTACACTGCTCAAACTTATTAAGGGAATATTCAAATCACACATCGGATCTTGATGACCAAAACACAACATCAAAATCTGTACATTGTGTAATTCATTGAGAACAAAATGAAGAAACCAAAATCACCAACTGATTGAGGTCTGTATTCAAACTCAAAGTAAACAATTTAAATCACAGGCTTTTCTAACTTGTGTGATTTTCATCACGGCAACTCATAATGTGACTTGATAGTGTCTATGCCCCCCCAACTGCCTGTGTGCACTCCCAACAACGTCTGGGCATGCCCCTGATAAGACAGCGGATGTTGTCCTGGGTGATCTTATCCCAGACCTGGATTAGGCCATCAGTGAGCTCCTGGACAATCTGTGGCGGAGTCGGATGCACCGATACATAATGTCCCGAGGTTCTCATTTGGATTCAGGTCTGGGGAATGTGAGGGCCAGTCAATGGCATCAATGCATTCGTCATCCAGGAACTACCTACACACTCTGGCCACATGAGCATCAATGGCGTACCTGCCAATTTTGGTGTTCAATGAAGAATGCCAATGGAACTGAACAGTGCTGGGCTGTGAGCACAGGTCCCAGTAGAGGATGTCAGTCCCTCATGCAACCCTCATGGAGTCTGTTTCTGACAGCAACATGCACCCCAGTAGCCTGCTGGAGGTCATTTTGTAGGACTCTGGCAGTGCTCTTTCAGTTCCTCCTCACACAAAGGAGAAGTTACCAGTCATGCTGGGGGGTTATGCCCTTCTACGGTCCTGTCCAGGTCTCCTTGTGTAACGGCCCTTCTCCTGGTATCTCCTCCATGCCCTTGAAACTGCTGGGAGACACAGCAAAGTATGAATGTGCTGTAGGTACTCCCTAATGCTACCAGTTGTGACAAGGACCCTAGCAAAAGGCTAAATTAAGAAGAATCAGTAAGGAAGGATAAGGCAAAAGTAATTTTCTGTGCACCTGCAAAAGCATTCCCTTTTTGGGGGTTGTCATGCTGTTGCTTCTACAGTGCACCTGTTGTCAGTTTAATTTGCACCAAAACAGATGACATTGATTAACAAATGCTTATGCCTCTTAACTGGACAAATCCATATCCCTGAAGTTTAATTGACTTGGTGTTATATTGTGATTGCATGTTGCCTTAATGTTTTTGAGCAGTGACGTAATACACCTACAGTCAGCCATCATTTGTAACCTGTTAAAGATGCAGTCTCCGATCTTGGTTACTGGTTGTAAAAGTAATAATATTGAGGTAATTGTGTACTATTATGAATTGTACCTCTTGTCATCAAAACTACCAGATTTAAGCTTGGAATTCCATGGCTAACTGAAATATAATAATGATTTTACTTTTTATGCACATGTTAATGTAATATTACACATCCAGTCAAAATGCAAGATTTTAAACTTGATTTAGTTAATTGCAAATGTCCCAGACTGCATCTTTTAAAATTATCTCTTTCATCACATATAGCATGAAACTTCCATTTTATATAGTACTCAGTGTAAATGAGTACAACCCAACAGATGTCTGAAAATCATCTGTCTTTCTTCAGAATCAATACTTTCCATGGGATCATATACAATAAAATATTCCAGCAACTCTGGTCGCAAATGAGATTAGTCAGTACAAAACAACAAAACTGAAAGTTTATTAACCAAGTGATTTATGACCATGGTGCAAAAATGAATACACCCCAATTAAGTTTTTAGGAATTAAACTTAGTAAAGTGCTAATTAACTGGAATTCAACAACAGACAAATCTAACCAATCATCACACAGGTTGCTGCAAGATAATTGACAATTAATGGTGGTATTTAAACTATACAATCTCCTCCCAGTCAATGCTGACAATTACGGCACCACATGGAAGAGAAAGTCTTGAGAAAGTAATTGCTTTACACAAAAAGGTCAGGGCTACAAGACAATTAGTAAAGCATTGCTAATCAGTTTGGAATACATTAAGAAAAGTTATTCAAAAATTCAAAAGACATCCAGGCCATCCACGGAAGCTAAACCATCAATGAACATTTTGTCCTACAAAGAGTTGACGAAAATCACCATGCAAGTTCATCACAGTTGGCTAAATCGAAAGCCAATCTGGGGTGACAAAATAGCTTGTTTAGCATTTGCCAGGGCCCATGTTGACAAAAATTTCGAATATTGAGACTCCATACTGTAGTCAGATGAGAACACAATGAACAATGCATGGTACACACAGAAATGCATGGCCGTGGCTGTGTTATTTTGTAGGGTTGTATGAGTGCTACAGGTGAAAGAGAAGATGCTGAAAGAAAAGATGCCACAATCTCTTGGCACCCTGGGTCACAGTGCACTTTTTTGTCTTTCCATTTTCCGCCCCTTCCAATTCCCTAATCCTGCCTTGTCGGCAGCTCTGCAACTCCTTGGACACATTTTTGGGATCGCGAGGGGCGTGCACATGGGTTATCCAACTACATTTTGCCCAGCCGCTGATTCTTTTCGCACTGCGAATCCAACACTTAAAGCCTCTAATAATAAAAATAAACCTTTACTTATATAGCACCTTTCATACAATATATGCAGCTCAAAGTGCTTTACATCAATAAAAGTCAAATAATGCATAATGCATAATGCATTTAGTCAGATCATACATGGGATTATTACGTTCACCAACTATATGTCCGTGATTGAACCCACAGGCACTTGATCTGGACAAAAGGATTCACTAAGGAGAGATGTGGCAGGATAGATAATCTGACTTATCTAACCCAAATCCATGGCAGTGCTATGTGAATTCGTGCTGTCTCATGCAGGAGGCCCGGGGAAAGTCATAGTCGGGCTCGAACCCATGACTATCATGACGTAGACTGTTGTGCAATGGAGCGATTTAGCCCACTACGCCACGCAGAACCCCCACCCTGGGCACAACAACATGATAATGATGCAGAACATACATTGAAGGCCACTTCTGCATCAAAGCCACTGCTGCATTTCTGAGGAAGAACAAAGGTGAAAGTTATTCAGTGGCCAGGTATGTTATGGGATCAAATAAGGGCCAATAATATTTTGAGGTTGCGAAGTGATGTTTGCATGTGTAAAAAAGTTTTGAGTCTGTGGAAATATTTTGTGAATGTGTAAAAACGTTTTGCATCTGTAGAAATATTTTGTAAATGTGTAAAAATGTTTTGCATCTGTAGAAATATTTTGTGAATGTGTAAAAAAGTTTTGCATCTGTAGAAATATTTTGTGAATGTGTAAAAACCTTTTGTATCTGTAGAAATATTTTGTGAATGTGTAAAAACGTTTTGCATCTGTAGAAATATTTTGTGAATGTGTAAAAAAGTTTTGCATCTGTAGAAATATTTTGTGAATGTCTGCAAATGTTTTGTGCAACACTGGAGTTACAAAACCCAAGTTACGAGTTGCAAAATTTTGACTGTGTCAAAACAGGGCCAAAACGCTATCCAATCAGCTCGTTGCTTATTGGAACGCTGCCCACCGATCACCCATTTCAATCGTTAATGTAGCTAGCATTACACAGGATGTTGTTTATTTATTATATATAGGTAGTAGTAAATATGTCACACTATTCTTATATAGTTTAGTGGCATATTTTTGAAATTTGTAATGTTTCCTTTGTTGTTAATCGATTTTTATCACGTTGAATCAAACGCTATTATTCTGAATGCGAAACTATGAAAGGCTAGGAATCCACTAAAGAATCTGGCTGTGTTACATGTGAACGGTCTATGCTTGTGATAAAGCGCCACCCTCGTACTCCTACTTGTTGACTGACTCCAGAATGCAAAGAAGTAACGAGAACGCGCCTCGCTAGAATCTTTTCCCCACTACCGTAAATAGTGTGACATATTTACTAACTTATAATATTTTAATACGACATTTACTTACACAATCTGGATCGCTTAAATATATAATTAATACAGAATCATGTGTAATGCTAGCTACATTAAGGATTGAAATGGTTGATCGGTGGGCAGCGTTCTGACTGGCTAATCAATAAGCAACGAACTGATTGGATAACGTTTTGGCCTTGTTTTGACACAGTCATAATTTCGCAACTCGTAACTTGGGTTTTGTAACTCCAGTGTTGCACAAAACATTTGCAGACATTCACAAAATATTTGTACAGATGCAAACCTTTTTTACACATTCACAAAATATTTATACAGATACAAAACTTGTTTACACATTCACAAAATATTTCTACAGATGCAAAACATTTTTACACATTCACAAAATATTTCTACAGATGCAAAACATTTTTACACATTCACAAAATATTTCTACAGATGCAAAACGTTTTTACACATTCACAAAATATTTCCACAGACGCAAAACTTTTTTACACATGCAAACATCACTTCGCAACCTCAAAATATTATTGGCCCTTATTTGATCCCATAGTATGTCACCTGACCTCAACCCATTAGAACACCTATGAGGAGATCTGAATAGATGGTCGAGCATCATTCTCCATCCAGCATCCAGGCTCTGAAAGAGCTTATTTTCAAAGAATGGATAAAGACAGATGTGGCAGTATGTCGCCAACATGTTCACTCCATCTCCACCAAGTTGGTGCTGTCCTTGAAAATACAAAATATTTGATTTGGTAGAATGTGTTGTAGGGTGTACTTAATTTTGCAACACCTCATTTAAATAAAATGTATTGTTTTCTCATCACATTGATGCAAAGGTTTCACAGAACTCAGTTTTGTCAAAATTCAGCTAATTGTTCTGGTGTTCACTCAGAAATCTTTACAACCCTTAATTTACTAAGAGGGTGTACTCATTTATGCTGAGTACTTTCTACAGCTCTAGAATAAAATGTTGACAACTTTACATGTTTCTAAAATCAGCCCCATTGAAAACCTATGTAATGTGATAAAGAGGAAGGTGGATGATCACAAGCCATCAAAGCAAGCAGAGCTACTTAATTTTGTGCCACATGTGGCATTAAGGCCCCGCAACAATCTAAAAGACTAGTGTAGAACAATGGTTCTCAAACCTCTCCTCAGGGACTGGTCACCCCCTTTTAATAGTTCACTTTTTTGCAAAAATTCAAACAAGCAATAATCTAATCAGATTTTACAATGCAAATTAATCAAGGCTACAATGTGATGTAATCTTACAATGTAATCTTCTGTGATTTGACATCTTCCTGTTTTTGTACCATATGGTAGATTGTTGTAGATTACCCTCTGAGAGTAAGGCTCTCAAGGATCTTCAAATGTACTGCATAGAGGAGTGGTCCAATACTTCCTGAGTGCTAACTGGGCATGCCAAAAGGAACATTTAGGAACATATAATTGGTATGTTCCTAAATCGCGTGGTGTAGTGGGCTCAGTCGTTGCATTGTAGGACAAGCTATGACATGATAGTGCTTCGAGTCTGACTATGGGTCTCTGCCTTGCAAGTTGGCATAGCACTCATTGCTTACAGAGAAGAGGTAGGAGCCTTCCTTGGCTACCTGGTGCCAGAGCAACAACCTCTCTCTCAACGTCAGCAAGACAAAAGAGATGATAGTGGACTTTAGGAAGCAGCAGAGGGAGGGTCCTGCCCCCATACACATCGATGGAGCTGAAGTCGAGAGAGTTTCAGAGTTCAAGTTCCTCGGTGTGTTCATCAGCGACAACCTCACATGGTCCAAACAGACAATCTCGGCAACAAAAACTGCCCAAAAGCGCCTACACTTCCTGAGGAGACTCAACAAGTTTGGCATGTCTGTCAGGATTTTAATAAACTTCTACAGGTGCACCATTGAGAGCATCCTCTCAGGCTGCATTACAGCCTGGTACGCCAGCTGCTCCTCTGCTGATCGTAAGGCCCTTCAGAGGGTGGTGAAGTCAGCGGAGCGCATCATTGGCTGCTGCCTCCCCTCCGTGCAAGGCATCTACCATAAGCGATGCCTTAGGAAAACAAAGAACATTCTCAAAGACCACAGCCACCCAGGTCGTGAACTTTTCTCACTACTGCCGTCTGGTAGACGTTACCGGAGCATCAAGGCACGGACCACCAGACTTAAAAACAGTTTCTTCCCCCAGGCCATTCGGCTGCTCAACATGGAACACAGACACTGATCGCAAATCGTCTGTTGAGCACTAACACTCTCTGGTCACTTTATACATCTGATGTAGCAGAATTCAAATGCACCTTTAAAAGTAATTTTCCATGCCAAATCTATAATATTTACTACTTCTACTGTTGTACATTTTCCAGATCACTGCTCAGTAGATAGCGTTTTATTATTACTATTACTATTGTCATTATTATTTTAAAAATTCTTTATATTGTTGTAATTCTAATTTCTCTGCATAGGATGATGTATGTTATTCGATGCATATGATAAATAAACAACTTTGACTTTGACACTCCCCACATCATTACCCATATCATTAAATACAATCAATAAAGAACCCAAAATAATTTTGAAACCATGCAGAAGTGTCTACACCTAACCCCAATGAGTTACATTTTTAAAGCAGCAGCGAATGATCAAAGGCCTTCTAGGGTCAAAAACACATTTTACTTACTATCAACACATTTGACAATAGCATTCACAACCATTGTAGTGGCTGTGATGGTACTGTGTCCTAGTCAACTTAAAGACTGATTTTTGATTAAAATGGAATTGTCTAAGGAGTGCAGCTGTATATTTACTATTGACTAACCGTTTTGCTAGACAAGATAGTTCAGATAGGTCAGTAATGATCAAGGTCACCTGAGGGGTATTCCATAAAACTAGTTTAGAAAAAAGCCAGGCTTATTTTGGTTAGTCAGGCTTATTTTCAGTGAATTCCATTCCATAAAGCTAACTGAAAATAGTTCAAACTCAGTTACTCTGGCAACCTATGCTGGGAAACTAACCTGGTCCAGGGCAGGCATCCTTGATGCGTAACTGGAATACCGTTAACACTGACCTGTGCTTGCAATGTGATGATATTACACCAGACACTCTGGCATGCTGCCATTTCATATCATGTAACCATTATCAGTCCAAAAATTCAAGCAAATGCACTTTAATAATAAATGTAACACATTTGAACATACAAAAAGTGTAACAAATGCAAACAATTACATTTGTTTAGTTGGTGTGATCGTTGTAATGAATCAATTAAAAGTCTATAAATAGTGAGCTCAAACCCTGTGTCAGACGCATAATCATGGCGTGTCCTTTCATTCTTAATGTGGTGGATGAGGTAGCGATCATATGCAGGGCATTTCAAAGAGAACGTACTGTCAGGTGCAGGGCAGACCCGTTGGCTTTTTCTGACAACTACCTGCTTGAGCGGTATGGATTCGAGGGAAGGGATAGCATATATATTTGTAGATTACATTGTAGTTTCATGTGCTGTGCTACATAAAATTGCCTGTCTGGGGAGAGAGAGGCAACCAAGGATGGTTGTAGAGGAAGACTGGAGTATTGAAGCCGTTTTTGAGGACAATGAAACAGGCACGGTCATAAGTGACAGTCTAGGGTGACCATACGTCCTCTTTTCCCCGGACATGTCCTCTTTGATTACCGTTGTTTCAGCAACACTAGCAACACGAACACAGAGTTTTTTTCATAGTCGAACGCAGATTTTTTTCTTCAAAATAATAGCGCTCATTCCAATGCATGAAAAAATCGTTGTAAATTCATTTTAATGCTAGTTTTATAATCGAAAACAATTGTGTTATGTGTTTAAGACACTATTAAAATAATTTGAAAAATAGATTAATGTTTTTAATAACAATTGTAAAAGATATGCAGTACAATAAATTTTATGAATATATTGTCTCATATAAACTAAACTATTCATTGTGCCAAAACCTGTGCTATGGATAAATTTTCAATAGGATGTGTTTAATCCAAATATAGTCTCAATCCCTCAGGTACTTGAGGCAGTATAGCCAAAAACATTGATTTGATTATAATTCACTAGCTTTACAATTAATTTACAATGGTTATTTCATGCATTGGAATGGGCGCTATTATTTTGAAACACTTTTCTTCACTTAAATTGCTGCTGTCAAAGATAGTCATTATTCTCTCTCTCTCTCACAAACACACACAAACACACACAAACACACACAAACACACACAAACACACACAAACACACACAAACACACACAAACACACACAAACACACACAAACACACACAAACACACACAAACACACACAAACACACACAAACACACACAAACACACACAAACACA
>JACXGM010013805.1:0-22612 GCA_016801145.1 Umbra pygmaea | reverse complement strand
GATTCATTGCACACCAACTGAAATATTTCAGGTCATTTATTGTTTTAATACTGATGATTTTGGCATACAGCTCATGAAAACCCAAAATTCCTATCTCAAAGAATTAGCATATTTCATCTGACCAATAAAAGAAGTGTTTGTAATACAAAAAAAGAAAAAGTCAACCTTCAAATAATTATGTTCAGTTATGCACTCAATAATTGGTCGGGAATCCTTTTGCAGAAATGACTGCTTTAATGCGGCGTGGCATGGAGGCAATCAGCCTGTGGCACTGCTGAGGTGTGATGGAGGCCCAGGATGCTTCGATAGCGACCTTAAGCTCATCCAGAGTGTTGGGTCTTGCTTCTCTCTACTTCCTCTTCACAATATCCCACAGATTCTCTATGGGGTTCAGGTCAGGAGAGTTGGCAGGCCAATTGAGCACAGTAATACCATGGTCAGTAAACCATTTACCAGTGGTTTTGGCACTGTGAGAAGGTGCCAGATCGTGCTGAAAAATTAAATCTTCATCTCCATGAAGCTTTTCAGCAGATGGAAGCATGAAATGCTCCAAAATCTCCTAATAGCTAGCTGCATTGACCCTGCCCTTGATAAAACACAGTGGACCAACACCAGCAGCTGACATGGCACCCCAGACCATCACTGACTGTGGGTACTTGACACTGGACTTCTGGCATTTTGGCATTTCCTTCTTCCCAGTCTTCCTCCAGACTCTGGCACCTTGATATCCGAATGACATGCAAAATGTGTTGTTGTTTTGTTGTGCTGCTTCTCTGTAGCCCAGGTCAGGCACTTCTGCCGCTGTTTCTGGTTCAAAAGTGGCTTGACCTGGGGAATGCGGCACCTGTAGCCCATTTCCTGCACACGCCTGTGCACGGTGGCTCTGGTTGTTTGTATTCCAGACTCAGTCCACTACTTCCGCAGGTCATCCAAGGTCTGGAATCGGTCCTTCTCCACAATCTTCCTCAGGGTCCGGTCACCTCTTGTCGTTTTGCAGCGTTTTTTGCCACACTTTTTCCTTCCCACAGACTTCCCACTGAGGTGCCTTGATAAATTTCTTTCTGTGTCTTACCTTCTTGCTTGAGGGTGTCAATGATGGCCTTCTGGACAGCAGTCAGGTCGGCAGTTTTACCCATGATTGCCGTTTTGAGTAATGAAACAGGCTGGGAGTTTTTAAATCCTCAGGAATCTTTTGCAGGTGTTTAGAGTTAATTAGTTGATTCAGATGATTAGGTTAATAGCTTGTTTAGAGACACATGATATGCTAATTCTTTGAGATAGGAATTTTGGGTTTTCATCAGCTGTATGCCAAAATCATCAGTATTACAACAATAAATTACCTGAAATACTTCAGTTGGTGTGCAATGAATCTAAAATATATGAAAGTTTAACTTTTGTCATTACATTATGGAAAATAATTAACTTTATCACAATATGCTAATTTCTTGAGAAGGACCTGTATATCATTTATTTAATCATTTTATATATTAATAAATACTGTTTTTACAGCTCACTTGAAAGAGAACATATTTCTCTTGTTACAGCTCAAATTCTACAAATAGCAACTTGAAGATAAATGCATTAAGTCAATGTGGATACAAATGAAATGTAAATAAGTGCGGGTATAAAGGGGTGGAGAAGCAAAAGAGGGTGAAAACAGAGAAAAAAAGGAGCGACAGACTGACATACACTCATGTTAGTCTTGTCACTGCTTGCTGACGACACACTCCATCTCTTCCCCGCCTTCACATCAACAGGCGGAGACACCCTGTCCTGGTCTGCAGTTTGGATCTTCCTGTTCAAGTCCTGAAACATGTCCTGGTGACGCTTCCGCGTGTGCATGATCTTCTACATGGGAAGCACATTGGGAAAATTAATCTCTCAAAAATTGAGAGGAACAAAGAATCTTATTCACTCTTTATGAAGTGAACTTAATAATCATATGAAACATAGAGGGCATCAGTACATATTTACATGTACCTGGATGTACTCATTTATTTAGGATTTACTTGACTTCTTGACTGGCTTAATAAATAATATGACTAATATTAAGTAAGCACATTGTAGATTTCATTTTCAAAATTCATAAGAAAAACACAACCTGTTCATGAATGTGGGAACAGTGCTTAAAAAACATAGATCCTACCTCTTTTTCTCTTTTTTCTATTTAGCTCTATCTATCTATTCAATTAGCAAAATGATTCAGACCCGTGGCCAATTATATCCAATTACGGAAAAACAAATCGTATGTTGAACTTTCAATGAAAGGGGTTCCACAGGGATCGATTCCAGGTCTATTTCTTTTCACCATTTATATTAATAGTATTGGTTCTGCTATAAATAACTGTAAACTTCACCTCTATGCAGATGATACCGTTGTCTATGTTATTGCCCCTACGGCTGACCAGGCCCTTTCTGAGCTCCAATCTGCCTTTATAGCCTTACAGAATGCTTTGAAATGAATTTTGTTGAATTAAAATTACACTTAATGTAGGAAAAATCAAGTTTATGCTTCATAACCTAAGTTTATGTTTAGTGAGCTAAATTGTTGGTGTTTTAGTGAAAATGTCATCATAGTATTGGACAGTAACTACGCATTTCTTATTGTTTAGCAACTTAAGAGACTGAAATAAGGAAATTAACTCTAGGCTTTTGAGAATTTGGCCTTGTGGATATGAAATTTACCCATCAAGATCATAATATTGGTCATCCATTCCAAGGATTTTATAGTGCATGTTATGATCTTTTTTTTCCAAGATGAGTAGCATGACTAGTTTTACTCAGTATGTACCTTTCCATATCCCTTCAAAATTAACTGGTGTATGGACAACTGTAAAATAAATTAATCAGTGTTTCAGGTTCCAGATTACAAAAGGAACAGTTTTCATCAATTCCAGCAAATCACCAAGCTTTTCTCCATTGTATGCTAGATAGTTGAGCACTCCAAAATAATTTTCCTCTTGGTGTTATCTTTCTTTTGCTATACAAATATTCCCTTATATGTTTGTTGGTACACTTAGTATTACATATTTCAATACCATTAACAACAAGCTTAGCAAGTGTTCTAAATGATTTTTGAAAAACGATGTGAAATTTCACTAGTTGAGAAATGCATGAGGGAATAGCATTAATCACAGAACGATATTATTTGTATGTGATAGGGAAAGATTTGACTCTTAAAAGTTCTCATAGGATAAGATTTGACCACCATTATCAAATATTAATGATGCCTTTTTTATCCATTTTTTTATATAAATACTTTTAATTGTGATATTGCCATTATTCCAACTTATAGCTTTATGCAGTGAAATGTTGTGAACAAAACACAATTTCCATGCCATAAGGGCTTGCTTGGCAATATTCCCAAGTAAAAAAAAGTATATTTAAATTATACTGACAGTAATATACTTCTAGTATACTTATGTTTAACCATAAGTATGTATTTAATATATTTAAGTATATTTGAAGTATATTTTCAAAATATACATACCAAAATAATATATTAGAAGTATATTTAGGATAAATAAAATACATTTCAAGTACATTTAAATATACTTTTTTTTTAGCTGGGTTGTAATGACAGGCCAGCAAAATTTGCAAACCCCCGATTTTCTTAAAAATATTATTAGGAATAAAAAAAACATAATGATTCTGGAGACCATACATTTTTTCAACCAATTAACCTTAACGGTGTTATTTGGGTCCACAAAGTCCAGTAATCCAAAACCTTCCTTCAGCCCTAGCGGCACTGAGAAATTAATTTTTAAGGTGGTGATGTCTGTTTTTCCAAACAAATTTAGAAAGTTTATCTCCTTGCACGTAGACTCATGTACAAAAAGAGAGTGCTGGGTAAAAAAAACTAGAAATACCCTCTGCCTTTGTTAGGAAAACACTTCCTAAAATAGAGGTATCTCTCTGAAGCCACAAATTAAAAATGTATTTGATCTTTCTAACCTTTGGATATAAATTTAATTGTTCTCTGAATAGATCATTCTTACAAATGTGAATACCTAGGTATATAACACATTTCCTAACCAGAATACCATACAATGAGGATTCATCTGTGTCATATAAACAAAGAATATCTGACTTTGACAAATTGAGTTTAAGACCTGATGCAAGACAAATATTTTGACTAACCTCACCGCTTGCTCAATTTGAAATTTATCTTTAAGAAATAAAGCTGTGTCATCAGCCAACTGAGTTATTATTATCTCGCTATCAAATATTGATAACCCCTGAAGGTCAGAATTGTTAAGTATAGTCAAAGACAATAGTTCCACGACAATCAAAAATAGAAATGGTGCAATTGGACATCTTTGGCGCAACCCCTTGTTACACTAAATCTTTTGGAAGTATTAGGATAGAGAATTACACAACTGTTAATGTCTTCATGAAACTGTGTTATATTAGAAAGGAATGTCTTCAAAACCAAAGACCTGCAGAGCATAAATTAGAAACTGATGTTCAATGTATCGAACACCTTATAAAGTCAATAAATACATTTAACGCATCAGTGCACATTGTCAGAATAATCAGTAAGGTCCAAAAATAACCTTACGTTTTAACTAATATGTTGATTTGCCAATAAGCCAGTTTGAGTCTCATTTATATTTTCCTTAAGACCTTGTTTTAAACGTTTAACATAAATCTTAGAAATGATCTTGTTGTCTATGTTTAGAAGTGTTATAAGTCTCCAATTTTCATCAGTATCCAATCCTGGATTGGGTATTAGGGTGATTAAACCTTGTTTCATTGTAATAGACAATTCATGTCTATCCATACATTCCAATAATCGGGTATCAATAGTTTCCCAAAAACAAACATAAAACTCAACAGGAAGTCCATCACTACCAGGGAATTTGCCTTTTTTCATTAGATCTCACATCTCAAAATATCCCCCTCACAATCTAATTTAAACTGTTCTGAAATTGTAGAGGCATATCTGTTTACATGTTTGATAAACTCATTACAACCATCATAATAAAAAATTGGAGTTTTACAATTACTATAAAATGAGCTTACATGCTTTGCTATTTCTATGGGGTTCATTGCCATTTATCATAAGGGCGGAGACATTGTTCCTTTTCCAGTTTCTTTTCTCTAAGGCAAAAAAGTAACTAGAATAGCTTTCACCTTCTTCTAACCATTTAGCTCTTGACCTTATGAAAGCACCTTTAGCCATGTCCACATACATCTTTTCAATTTCTGCTTGACATTTCTTGAGAGTCATTTCCTCTTCCATTGTAAGGTGATCTTTTGTTATATTATTTAGACTTTTCATATTATTAACCTCTTCATCAAGGTCATTTTTTTCATTCTTCACTGTGTTTTATTGCCAATTCCCTGACTTTAAACTAAATAAATTACCATTGTTGCACATTAGTCATTAGGAAATTACAAATGAAATATTTAGCACTTGATTAACACTATTGATGAATAGTCTTTTAGAAAGTCTATATTATTTCCAATTGCCCTGAATATTGCTATTGTTTTCTTCGGAGCCAATTAGAGTAAGGGTTGTCATCTTATGATCCGAAAAGGGGGTGAAACAATGTGGGACTTCTGAAACATATTGCAAACAGACACGGGAAATCAACCAAAGATCAATCCTAGACTGAAGAGATCTGTTAGATTACTCCATGTCAAGTCAACTGTGTCTGGGTTAAAAAATCTCCAAATGACAGCTGGTCACTGATGATTTCCTTGGTGGAAAGTGGTCAGTTAACTCACAAGGTGCATCATTTAGGTCACCTACAAAAATCAAATGTGCTTCCTTGTATTTATCCTGACACACTATTCAGTTTCAATGATAGTTTAGTGAACATTGCTCTGGCTTGTGCAATACCATTGGAGCCGTATACATTATAAGCGATAAAATGGAAGATGTCTCATTTAAACACAACAATAATCCTAAAGATTAATCCTTAAATTTATATCGCTGAATTAATGAAGCCGCACGCTACTCTGAGGTCAATAAGGTCTGCTGACCAGCTACTTCTTGTTGTCAATAGAACACAGCTCAAAAATAGGGGAGATTGAGCATTTTCAGTCGTGGCATCAAAGCTGTGGGACGAATTGCCTCTGCGTGTCAGATTTTTAAATCACGGCTTAAAACTCACTTTTCTTCATTGGCCTAAACCTGCTTCAGAGTTGTATTCTCCTTTTTCATTTTCCAGTTTGTTTTTTAAGTGTAACATTCTTTCCATCGATGTAGGCATTTGAACCTCTGTATCCTGTTTTTTTCCCTCCTTTACGTGCTTTATTAACAATTTCTCTCTAATCAACCTCTCCTGACATGTTCGATCTTCTTTCACACAGAGCTGTCTCTGAATGTGCGCATGGTGAACTGTATTATAAAAGGCTGTGTTGTCTTGTAATCATGGGGATATCCAACTTGATGCAGTGTCCACCAGGAATCCAAGTTTTTCCTTATCTTCTGGAGAGATCTTGGCCAAAATTTTAATTACTAAGTTTCTGATATCTTCATTGCTGTGCTCCGCGAGGTTGTAGATTCACAGATTCCACCTTCTACTGTCTTTCAGCCTCTTCAATTCTCTCCTCTCCATTTTCATAATACTTTTCTTATTGTTATTAACTTTTAGCTGTACCCCTTTCATCTTTTCACATATGTTAGAAATGGCCTCAGTTTTCCTGGATATCTTGTGTTCGAGGGCTGTAAAATGGGTTGTAGCACCGTGATAGCATTCAGAATATATACATTGGTGACAACGCCTTCCACCGCGTCCTCTTTATGGTCTTCCCTGGTGGAGCACACTTTTTTGTGGTTTGGGTTCATGATCGGTGTGTCAGGTAAAGGTGCGCAAAGGCCTCCAAACGGTTCAAGCTACGCTTCCATTAGTAGTCCAAACTTGTTTTCCTTCCTAGAATCCCTCTTCGGCATTGTGTTTTAAAAGCTAGTCTGCTAAGATAATTCGCTAACATGGCAAACATACATGTGTTCATGTAAAGTTCAATATAAGGACTTAGCAGATAAGCCACCAAATTCTAGGCGAAAAGCAACACTATTAAACTTTCTTCCTAGTGAAAATACATTTGCTATTTATTTACAAAATAACTATGTGGAACTTCACATTTGTCTCAAGAGCTCACAAGGATGCTGCCATCCACATCGCCATCTCGCGCTCATGTGTTTTATAAAGCAATAGCGGAATGGCAGTGACGACACCTCCCTCTGCTTCTTTAATTTCCATTCCCTCTCCTGTGTGCAAAGTTTCATATTAAATAGTCCAGATGTCTATATTGTAGCAATTCATATATTGGGGAAGACTAGTCTGGTTTGCGAGACTATTTCAGACCTACAAATTGTTCTAGAATTACTATAATTCTATAATTTGCCTATGTTCCTAAATTGTTTGAAGTAATTATATGACGGACTGGCTCATCAGTCAACTCTCTCACTCAGGGACAACAGGGTAGAGCTAGTGCAAGTGCAGCGTCAACTGGAGACAAAGGGTCTCTGCAGATAAATGCATTTGAATACAACTTTGTGAAAAAAATTATAATTTGTGTTAAACACCCAAAAAACACCCAAATTGTGAAGCACAACAGCTTTTGGTACATAAAATATACATTTTGATTAATAAAAGTCAGTTGCCTTGTTTAAAGCATATATTATCTTACCTCTCTGCTGTCAAAATAGCTTGTGCTTTACTTCCTGCTTTGAGTCTTTTTAGTCTGTTCAACTTATAAAAACAAAATGCTGACTTCTTTTTCTAAATTCACACTTTGCTGTGTCAATAGTATATACTCAGTCAGGATGGATATCAGATGAACAATATATAATTGATAGACCAATGGTATGTTGTGTTTAGAATCTATTTTTTATCTTGAATGCACCCTCTCACTAGCACTGGTCTGGTAAGAATCATAATCTGTTTTTTCTTTCAGATCGCCATAGAAGTCAGACAAGGTATGTTTGAAACCCCACAACTGACATTTATCTTTCAAAATGTATATTTTATGTACCAAAAGCAGTTGGGCTTTACGATTTGGGGTTTTTTCTTAGTGAAAGAACATTTGTTTTTCACGCAAATTATTATAATTTTAAAAAGTTGTATTCAAACGCATTCATCTGCACAGACCCTTTGTATCCAGTTAACAATGGAATTTAGTCAATCCCATTGGTGGAGCCCCTGTGATGTTTTGTCCAATTGATGAACAGTCTAATTAACTACTGAGTAGCAAGGTGGAACTCATGATTGTGGTTACATTGGCTATAAATATATGAGCCAATAAGGAATCACAATTCCTAAGCAAATATGCCTGATACAGTATGTGCATGTACCAAAGATACATATAAACAAAACACCTAACATAGAAAACATTATAATCTAGATAAAATTTACCACAGTTATTGCAGATTAAAAGAATATGATATTTCTATGCAGTCCAATGAACTATAGTAGTATAGCAAAATTTATTATGTAAATTTTAGTGTATTTTTGGAAACAGAATGAATAGAGGTGACCATTTGTTAAACCAGCAATATTCTATAACATCAAATGCAGTGCATAAGTTACCTCAAAATCGAGTTCTGCATATCTTGATTTCCGTCTCTGGAGAAAGACAAGATCAAGATCAAGATAAAAAAAAGACAAAGACAAGATCAAAATTTACTACTTGAAGAGAGTAAATTTTGTATTAAAAACATCTTCTCAAAAAATATTTTGGAACCCACTAGAAACATCATATGGTTAGTCTCTGTAAATAGACTCCCAGTAAGAGCCATTGTAAGCTGGAGTTGTTTTGTCAAAACTAAAACGTGTCCCTTTCTTGGCAGCAATGAGGATGAAACCATGGCCCATTTTCTTTTAGAATGTTGGAGATCTAGACATGTATGGAATCTGATGTGTACAATAAATTTCAAAGCTACTATAAAAGAAAAACTACTAAAGTACAGCATCTTTGATTCTAAAGTAAAAAAAGAAGAATGAGAACTGTTCTGGTTTGTCATGTGTACAGTAATTGTTCAAATATGGAAAACCAGATGGTGTATGACAATTACTCAAGTAGAAATAAGCGCTAAAAATTATTTTTAAACAGATTATTGCACAACTTAAAAGAAAAGGAAATTTCAATTAATAAACAAAAGCGCTTATTTCCTTGACACATTTTGAAGATAGATAATATGTAGCCTTCTACAATTGTCATATTAATATATGGTTTTCTACTAGGTCTGTCTCTTCGACACAACATTGAATTCGCTTCTTTAATTTTTAGATGCTTTGTATTTCCATAGATGCCTGTATTCCTCTTTTTCCTCCCTTTCTCTTGTAAATGGTGTTATCTTGTATATATATATGTCCTCCTTATAGGAGAAAATAAAAAATAACTAAGTTTATGCTTTTGTAACTCTTTTGACTTTTCTCTGTAATTGTAATGTATGATCTGTTTTATAAAATTATTATCATGACACAATAAACTTTTCTTGAGAACGGAGAAAGACAAGAGTTAAATATACATCCTGCTATAATCTGCATGCTATGTGACAGACAAAATGTATTTATCAGCATGTAACTGTGCTTCACTATTAGTATCAAATCAGTATAACAAGTGAGACATTTGTCAGTGTAAATAGAATATCATAAGAAACCCAGTGGCCAATTTTGGATCATCCTGACCCCATTGGCGTGAAGCCTTGCAGAAAACAGCTTGTGACCGAGTGGCCTTTGTCAGTGAGCTCCAAAGGCCTGACCTTCAGGCTGGTTTGTTGTTGGTTGTACTGGCAGCAGCAGATTTGCACACACCCCAATGTGGGAGAGAAGTGAGTTTAGCTTCCCCACTGAGCTGGAGCACAGTCAAGTAGAGTCTACTCAAACATGACCTTTTGAATGACCTTAGTCTTCCGTTGTGCCAGGCATACTGTAACAGCACTATTCCAATAAATGTATGCATGTGCTATAGTGCTGTTACGAAAAGGATAGCAGCTACAAAGATTTATTAACAAAAGGGGTATGTC
The DNA here is from genome assembly GCA_016801145.1 of Umbra pygmaea. NCBI lineage: Eukaryota > Metazoa > Chordata > Actinopteri > Esociformes > Umbridae > Umbra > Umbra pygmaea. The sequence continues at coordinate 12,630 of JACXGM010013805.1, read as the reverse complement.
TTCATTACAGTATCAAGGAACATTAATGAGGCCATCCCATTCCTGTGGTGAGGACATGAGGTTGTGTTTGTGCTTTACCTCCAGGGAGCTCATGGAGAGAGTGGACACAGTCTCACTCTTAGACATCATTCCAGAGTTCCCAGAATCCCCCTGTTCACACATGTTGTTGGTAATCTGTGACTCTCCAGAGACATTCTGCATGTTGTGGATGGGCGAGTCCCTCTCCGAGCAGGACACGCTGACACGATCTGCAGGCAGGCTCTTCAGTCCAAACCCTGGGACGCCCTCCACTACCGACGAGCTGGCCAGGTGGATGAGTCTGGTCTGAGGCAGCTGCTGCTCTATGCTGATGTTGTACTTGGCCTTCTGGTCCTCTTTGCTGCCCTTTCCGGGTCGCCCAAGGGTGCTGGCGTTGTTATTGTTGGGAAGGATGATGTACCCAGTTCCTGTGCCCTCAGGCCCGCCGGCCTCACTCCCCCGTGGAGACAGCTCCCCGTCCAGTTGTTTAAAGAGCTCCCCATCACAGATATAGATCGACTTGGCTCCCGGGAGCTCAGTGCTGATGCCTTTTGTTGCCCCTCCCTTTTCCCTGCGCAGGGTGAGCGTATGACTGGAGTAGTCGGCAACGTTCTGGAGATGGACTTTAGCCATACTAGCTGGCATGGTGTTGAAGTTAGAGCCCTTCTGTAGGGTTATGGGCTGGGAGGAAGGCTTCTCATCACCCTGGAGAGAGGAGCGCTTCAGAGTACCTGGGGGAAGAGGGAGTGAAGAGAGATGGAGTGGGCTTAAGGTGAGAGATCAGCGAGAGATTTGAGAGGAATACAAATCGTTTTTGAATTAAGCCACAACTCAAATTTTTGCGTTCAGAACAAACATTACAACAACACAATTAAATAATAATGTTAAAATCAAATGTACTGAGAGATGATAAACCAGTTTTGGTGTAAAAATGTATGAGGGTAAATGTCTCTACAGCATATAAAATGGGTTAAATAATGTCACACAAGCAGTTAAAAGAATTATATGTAGATGTATGTTCAATACAAAACTTTTATGAACTCATTGTAGTTTTGCCACAAAAATAAAAGAGGCATTTGTTAAAATGAGATTGGGAGGAAGTAGTGTGATTGCCACCAATTAAAAATCATTAAATTCTGAATTGTACTATTGTAAACCATAATCTGTATCATTTGAAATGAATGTCAAGAGGTCTAATAGCTACTTAGTATACAATTGAGCATAATTGGGAAAGTCTTTGTGATATTCCTTTACCATGGCAGCACTGTAATGAGTTAATATACAAAACAACAATTGACATATCAATCCACTGTACATGCTAACTCCTCTCTCACTCGCACACTTTCTTTGCCCATTTATGCCCTATTGCCTTTGCTATGCCCCATGGTGTATTTGCACACACTCATCCACGCTCTTAGTTATTCATAGTATGTTATTTGCACTGTTAATGTTAATTATCACTTGCACTGTTATGCTCAATAGTGTTTTCAATTCCATTGTTTTAGCTGAGCCACTTTGCATACCATCAGATCCACCTCTCTAATTTAGACCTCATTTGCACTAACTGTACATATATACTTGTCTTACAGTATACTCTGAGTATCTGCGTCTTCTATTTAAATTTGTTTGTGTACTTTATGTGTAACTTTATGGTCCCTATCTTAGGGTGACCATACATTGATTTCCAAAAAGAGGACACTTCCTAGTACCTAAAAGTTGCTAAATGAGTCATAGCGCTAATTAACATATTTATGACGTCATCACGTCCACTGAACTAAGATTCTGCACACGACAGAAACAGGAATGAACAACTGTCTAAAACTCTCTTTTTTTTCTTCTTTTTTTCATTTATCATGAAAATAATAAAAATAAATGGTCAAATTAAACTCTTAATTTAAAACAAAATGGAGCAAACAATACAGATTAGTGATTGGTCCTTGACAATGCTGTTTCACATGCACAGCTCTATAGCGTAGGTCTATGTCAGCTGGGGTAAAGTTTGTACTGCTTTGCCTTCTCCTCTGCTCACCGCTCTCTTGTTCTCCCTCTCTCTGTCAGTTGCACTGAATAGAATAGAATAGAGGGAGAGGTGTGCCTCCAAATCCTATCAGGAAAGCAAGACCACACGATCGCAGCCTTTTACTAGCGACTTTCTTCTACGAAAAGTAGCTAAGGGTTGTCCAAAAAACAAAGTACCGTATTGTGTGCAAAGCGCCAGTCAATAAAAAACAAACAAAAAATACACCGACATTTTCATGGGTTTATAAAAGCCCCCGGACGCCCCAGAAAGTGCGCAAAAAGTGGACATGTCTGGGCAAAAGAGGACGTTTGGTCACCCTACCCTTCTTACACCCAGCGCAATTGACTTTTTACACTACGCATGTATCATTCCTAACTTGCACTTGACGCATATGGGACTTTTACCTCCACAGACGCGTGTTGGTAAATAAGGGAATGAACTTGCGATCGTTGGGCGGTTCAGCGAAAAGAGGAGGCGTGTTCCGGCGCAAATGTTCCCTGGTGCTATCTTGCAGTTCCCGAAAACAATTCCGCCACTGACCAGGAAAAACCTGGTTAAAAGTCAGTTGCATGTTATTATGATGCTATTTAAGGGCGCATGCTTGTCCATAAGGTAACGTGTGCACAACGCGCATACACTTTGCTCCTCTCATCTACTTAAATGCAGCAGTTCCCATTATTGCAATCCATACATAATTAGAAGGAAAAATATTACCACACGAGGGAAATCATTGTGGTGTCCGAAGATGTGAAAAATTAGGCATACATATAGTGTATACATTTACCCCAATTATTCAGAATGAATTATTCGCACTGATATACATCAGCCACATTAACCCAAATGCCCCAGCAGCAGAATGGGAGAGGAGAGCTTATTTGACAAAAAAAGTGAGGTAAGCAAAGTAATCTCGGTCTAATAGACTACATTGCAAAAATATTACCATGCATTCATAACCTCGTAATTTAGTAAGAGTTAGCCCAATACATCGGAAAGTACGTCTAGTGACATTTCTTTATTTACATTTTGTAAGAATATCAATAGCAATCCACCGTTATAATAGCAATCCGCCATGGAACAAGCGCTCCTGCTCTTAAAGGGGATGTGAGATGACGCTCTGATTGGTTTATAGCATGTTACGCCCAAACCACACCTATGACTAAATTCAGACCTACCCATTTTAGATTTGCGTCGGGCGCAAATGTCATTTATCCCGCTGGCATAATAGCAACAGCCCCCGGGTCCCGCCCACAATGTCACTTGCGTTTCGCGTTTGATACTTGCATTTCAGATCGTTAAAATAGGGCCCTACGTCATCTTGCACTATTGCTTCTCATCTCGGCCAGGTTGACATTACAAATGAGAAACTTATCTCAATCCGTCCCCCTGATTAAATAAATCTGTACATTTCAATTTAAATTACTATATTAAATATTTACTAAATATTTAATACATTAGACCTTAAGTGTCTAGAAAAGTGTCCATTTTTTAAACTAGTCGATCTTTGATTCGAGTCGATTGGAGAATAAAGTAAAAGATCAGGAAGTCAACCCAACGCCTCCCCTGAATCTAGAAGTACTTATTAGAAATGTTGCCAGTGGAGTCACTGGCAAATTTTCCAGGAACTTAAAGCGGCCATGTTGGGACATTTTTAGTGACTGTCAAGTCAGAAACATTACTGGCACAATGATTTTAAGGTGTTTAGGAGTCTGGAGTGTTCCTTTAATATGGTATTTACAAACGTTATCATAGATGATTTATGTCATATATAATTTTTTTCTCTGCCAATGCATCTGAGAATAATTGAGAGTACTGGTACATTTCAGCCACTTCTTAATAAGTCTGCCCTTGAAATATCATATGTTCCAAAATTGAAAGCAAACTTAGTGCCCACCCCCTAGCATGTCGCTTTAAGCTACTTTCATTTTAGCCTAATCTAGTAGCCTAGTTAACTATTCACCATACCTACTGTAGTCACATTTACAAGTGGTCACAAAATTCACTGGGAGCTATATGACATATCTTCCTGGCGTGTTCCTTTAAGAAACTGATTTACTTTGGAATTGTTCAAAGATATAAATGTATTTCCCCATGGAATTGGGGGACTACGTGTTTACTGATGCCCTGTATTCTGTTATACTGTATATTTGTAATTAATTTATAACAATTTGCAGACTCTATTTTCACTTTTATATTCTGGACTTTCTTGTGTTGATCAGTGGAAAAAAATCTATTTTGATTTAATGCTGTAACCAGTCCAAGGCAAGTGAATATTGTCAAAGTGTACGACTAAGACTGTTATAGAATGAGTGTAAAAACCAAGGGCTTTTTTTATCAAATGTGCTTATGCACAAATCTGGGCCAGAGGTTCACATAGTGTGGGGCATATCTGATGGGTGGTGTGCAGTGCCCTTGGTGGTGCGCCAGTGAACATCTAATCAGCAAAAAGCATATGGCTGGAAATACAATGGTTCCTAGTTTGGGAACCCTTGCTGTAGGCCATTGATATTTAATGTACTTTGACCACATCAATACATTTTTTGTAATGCTATGGCAAAGTACACTCACTTCTTAAATGACTGATGTCTAAAACCATTTCATTATTATAACACGCTGACATAATGGGAAATCAAATAAGAGGCTGATATTTTGATGGAAGATCTGTTTTGCAGAAAGTACAATTGCTCAAAAGACATCATTTTGGTTTAAAAATAAACCCATTTAGAGTGTTAGGCAAATCCCCACTTTAACTTAGCTCACTTCCACACTTCTTAATATCGCACTACATTCTCAAAGTCTGTGCCCCAACAGGTATAATTTATTGGTGTAATCTTTTGATTTGAACGCCTCATTTGAACCTATTGTATACCGTTTCTTTTCATTAGTCAGGATGTAACTTTGTGTCGTCTTTTTACTGTCGTTCTTAGCCGGGTCGCCAGTGCAAAGAGGATCAGTTTTCAGTCGGCTTACCTGGTAAGATAAATGTGAAATAAATTAAAGCAACGTTAATAAATGCCTCCTTGGCTTAGTGACATTTTTAATTGGGACCTTGTCTCACCCAGAACAAGCTGGTGGATAAATGTTTCTTACATTTTCCATACACCATTGCTCAAAAGGTCAAGTGGCATTTGTTTATTTTCAATTCCTAAAAAAATATCGGAGTTATAGGAGCATCATTCCACTGTGAACAGAGCAGCCTTTCACTATGTAAAATACGCTGCTGAGTTTGAAGTTAAATGCATGACTTGTTAGTTCTGCAGAACCACAAAGATGGAATTTCATTGTTTCTAGGCTGCATGAGAGGGCTGTTGACGAAAGGATACCTATTGATGATTGTTGAATCTACTCATTGGAAGAACAATGATTCGCCAATTCTAAAGACTTAAATGTCGCCTGGATAAGTTTTATTTGTCAGTGGTGAAGCCAGAGATTTTTGAATTTTTGAATTACTTTGTTATACTTCAGGCACCATGTTGTATGTTTCACACAGGATTAAATGGACGATGATGACCAATTGTCAAGGTTGTGCACAAGCACAGACGCTAACAAATGGAAATTACCAATGGTGAATTACTACCTGTGTGCAAAAAACGGTTGTGGGATTGTTTGATAAATCCCACATTTTTTTGCATAGTTTCCATGCACGCTTGATAAATGACACCTATTTTTTAGATGGTGGCCTGACCCTGTATAACAGCTCATGGCATACTGTGATATGGATCTTACTACTGAGCCTGTGTTTGACAACAGCGTCATACAACATCCTGTCTGCATCACAAAAGATCTCTCCAGTCACTACCACTTCACACTCACTCTGTTATTCCCCTGCTTTTACATTCCCTCTCCCTCTCCAGTGGGCATGTCTGCTATGTCTCACGTCTCAATAGCGTTTCTGGTCCAGATGCTTTTCCTGATATCCTGTCTAGGGAGATAATCAGATTCCTATTCGTTTCCAACGGATATCAGAGGAGAGCCGCTATCTGATGCTGCGGTGTCAGGCGGGACTTAATTATAATATGGTGTGGCTGCCTGCCGGTGGTGAAAGATTTTACAACATCATACAACACAGGGAGACTCAAACAGACCTTTTTATCTGCATATTACTGTTCTGCACACGTTCCCACACCAGCGCCCTATTCTTGAATGGCTGGACTAAATTGTGTTATGCTGCAGTAATGTGGTGCCTCTCATGTCAAAACGGTGTTGCGCTTCATGAAGGGCGACTGCTGTGATGGCGTGTGACAAAGGGTGGAGAGGTGGAGGAGGATGGGCGGCTTGTAGCTAACAAAGCAGCTCATGTATATATTTGAAGCAGTGATGGCAAAGCAGGCGCAACTTTTGACATTAGTCAAGGACAAATCTAAATGCATACAGGGAACATATGGGGAGACAGACAGAGACTCCCCACATTAATTCACTCTTTTCGTTGGTCCACTTACCTCCACTGCAAGCCATGTCAACATCTTTTTCAAAATCCGTCTGATGAAAGAGAAAAAAAGATATAGATATACTGTATATGCATACAGAACATAACACATATACACAGACATGACATTATGCCTAATAATGTGTACATCCCCCTTTTGCCACCAAAACAGCAGCCCCATACGCAACAAACTGCGATGCATTGTGTTCTTACACCTTTCTATCAGAACCAGCATGAACATTTTCAGCAATTTGAGCTACAGTAGCTCGTCTGTTGGATGAGGCCACACGGGCCAGCCATCCCTTCCCACGTGCATCAATGAGCATTGGCCGCCCATGACCATTTGCCAGTGTGCCGCTTTTCCCTCTTTGGATCACTTTTGCAGGGTACTGACCACTGCAGCCACTTATGCTAGGTACTGACCACTGCAGCCACTTTTGCTAGGTACTGACCACTGCAGCCCGGGAACACCTAACAAGAGCTGCAGATTTGGAGATGTTCTGACCCAGTCGTCTAGCCATCACAGTTTTGCTTTTGTCAAAGTCACTCAAATTCTTACGCTTGCCCCTTTTTCCTGCTTTTTCATTTTGTCCTCAAAGTTGATGTGTTAGAGTCGGTTGTTAATAAAGTAAGGGTATAGCTTCAATACCAAAGTGCATTGTGGGTAATGTGAGAGGTAATTTGGCAGGTGTTTGAGAAAAGGCGAGTGAACCTGTATGATGTCGTGTAGAGAGTAAACTGAAACGGAAAGTGCCAGTTCTGCATGCAAGGTATTAGCTTTATTGTTTTGTAGGGAAGTTACTAGCAGTTGTGTACTAGAGCTAATAAAGGCTAGTTACTCACACGCTAACTCATCCTTGATTAAAAAGCAGGCAAACCTATCCCAAAACAGAAAATAATTGTTTTGACCCTGGAGCTAGTTTTGAAAGGCTCCCCTGAGCACTCCCGATCACGGTCTGGAGGCAGAGACAGGAAAGGTAACACTGGGGGCTCGGTCCGGGAATTGTCCTGCCTAGATTGGTGAGTTAGTCTTATGCTATCAGACATTTGATGAGAAAAAACTGACTTTCATGGAATAATACCAAAGGACATTAAGTTTAAAAAGAATAAGTAAAGAACATTGCACAAAAATGGGACAAATTAATTAATATGACAAATAATTATCCTGAGGAATTTACGAGTTACTCAAACCCATTCATTTCGCTAACTACAGTGAATGAGAAAATACAACTACAGATATCTCAGGTGCTCAATGTATATGTTGGATGTTACAGAGACTAGCAGGGACTAAAACCCCTTTATCCAAAGTAAAGATGTAGCCGAACAATTAGACACTGTCAATAGGTCTGAAAAACACGACAGGTTGAAAACGCCTCCTTAATGGCAATGGAGAAAAACCATTTAAGGCCAGTCACTCTGCCATTCACTCCAGACAGGCCTGTTGTGGTATATCAGAGTTCACAGTTACAAGACAGCCATGGAAATATTGGGGGTGATACTTCACCCACTGAAGTTAAAGAAACTTACAGTTGTAAAAATGAACAGTATTACCACAGGTAGGCAAGAGCAAATTCATGTTACAGGCAGCCCCGACGTCTCATCAGACAGTAAGAATGAAGACACTACTCAAAAGTAGAGGATTCCCACACTGCGACCAGGTCAGTTTGATGGTAAAGGCTCATGCTGGGAATACTTACATCTCTTTGAGAGCTATGCTGGGTATAATCACAAATCTGAAAAGACAATAGCTTTCTTTCCCATTCTGACATTCAGTTTGGAGTTCAGGAGATTGTCTAGACCAGGACCACACCCCTACATGCATTGAATCTACTGCCATGTGATTGTTTGAGTAGATAATTGCATTAATGAGAAACTGACCAGGTATTCCTAATAATCCTTTAGGTAAGTGTAGGTGTTCTGTTTATTTTTTTTTAACAGTGTGTATATATATTTTTTAATGTTAACCCTAATCCTAACATTTACCCCAGTAACCACATGGCCAACCTTAACCGTGAACATTAGAATGTAATTTTGAACACTATGGAAAGTGTGGAATTTTCTTGCATGAACTGGCAAAATGAAACGTGCAGGTGCAATGTAATAGAAGGACAAATATAGCCTAATAACAAAACGGACAGCTGAAATGTATAAACACCCTAAATATGTTGGCATACAACATAAATCATGTTTTCAAAATAGTTTCCTGAGAACATAATTTGGGAGAACTTCTGAGATATACGGTAGCGCAAAAGAATAAGTCAGGAGAAGTGTCGCATCTTGCCAGAAAAGGCAAATATAGTAATTTCTCTGTAAAAGAACTGCTGAAGTTTGAAGCTGGTTTAGTTAGCATACAAACTCAACATTTATTTTGTTGTTACTTGTTAATAGTATAATTGTTAATGTTAAATTATTGTAGTTGTGTGTTATGTGACTTAGGTTTACTTATTATAGTTAGTACTAAAACGTTAATATATCGTTAAGTTTAAATAATTTTCACTAAAAAAAGAAACATAAAAGAGCCTTTTTTAGTGATTTTCAAGAATCGGTTTAGGAATCGTTTAGAAATCGGAATCATTTTAAAAGTACCGGTTTAGGCATCGAAATCGTAAAAATCTAAACAATACCCAACCCTAGTTCACAGTCAAAGTATGCCGAGAACCACAATGGACTGTCATACATTATCTCCCTAACTCGACAAACTTTTCTTGGTGCAACTTATTCTAGCCTTATTCATGTGCTTTTTGCTAGTTGAGTTATGGAGGGTATGGACTGTTTTCTCCATTAAGTGGACTTAGTGCTGGACTGGTTGAGTTCAGGGGACTCCATGGACTCATCTTGGGTGGGTCTAAGGAGTAACATGTTTATGGCCATGAAAGAAAAATTTTGTATACATTTTTGCCTTTGTAAATGTGAATGTACTGTTTATAAATATAGGTATATAGTACTAGAGTGGTGTTAGGTTTAATCACCATCCAGAGTGGGGGTACTATTGATAAAGTAGGGGTAAAGCTTTAATACCAAAGTGCATTGTGGGTAAAGCAAGAGGTACTTCGGCAGGTGTGTGAGACAAGCCGGGTGAACTAGTAAACTGAAACGAAATGTGAAAGTTCTGCGAGCCAGTTATTAGCTTTATTGTTTTGTAGGGATGTTACTAGCAGTTGCGTACAAGAGCTAATGAAGGCCAGTTACTCACACAAAAACCTTGGACTAACTCATCCTTGATTAAAAAGTGGACAAACCCATGAAAATGTGCATTTTACCTCAAAACAGGAAATACTTGGTTTTACCATGGAGCTAGCTTTGAACAGCTCCCCTGAGCTGCCATGGGCGGCTCATTGATGCACATGGGGAGTAAAGGCCGACCTGTGTGGTCCGATCCAACAGACGAGCTACTGTAGCTCAAATTGCTGGAAAATGTAATCCTGATAGAAAGGAGTCAGAACACAGTGCATCACAGTTTGTTGCGTATGGGGCTGCTGTTTTGGCAGCAAAAGGGGGACCTACACATTATTAGACAAAATGTTATGGCTGATCGGTGTATATTAGACATAATGTTATGGCTGATCAGTGTATATTAGACATAATGTTATGGCTGATCGGTGTATACTAGACATAATGTTATGGCTGATCGGTGTATATTAGACATAATGTTATGGTGTATTTTAGACATAATGTTATGGCTGATCGGTGTATATTAGACATAATGTTATGGTGTATTTTAGACATAATGTTATGGCTGATCGGTGTATATTAGACATAATGTTATGGCTGATCAGTGTATATTAGACATAATGTTATGGCTGATCGGTGTATACTTGACATAATGTTATGGCTGATCGGTGTATATTAGACATAATGTTATGGTGTATATTAGACAGGCCTTTGGATTAAAATATAATTTCCTTCATACCATAAGCTGAGCATGACCATTCTGGAAAGATCCCCCTGAGTCTCCATTCCCATCATCCTGGCGTTCTACTACACGACATTTCACTGCTTCTTGAACCTAGAATGCACCATAATAATAATATAAAGATCTAGAGTTTTACTCCCTGTAAAGGGCCTTCACCAACACCCAATCCAATATACTGATCAAAGAGACTGAGTATGACTAAAATGCAAGTGTCACAGTTTCAGATGCTCAGGAATTTCATACCTCTCTACGCAGAATGCAATGCACCATGACAATGACAAATCCTTCCAGTGAGTCAAACACAGCAAATAAGATCTGGAAGAGGGCAGAGCGTCGGTCGGTGATGGCCAGGACAGCAGACATCCAGGTGAGAGCCAAGAGAGGCAGAACCACACAGGAGCTCCACAGTGACGCCCTGGAGGTTGCAAAAGGTACAGCGGCCCCAAGGTCAGTCCAATAGGTGGACTCAATAACTGTTTTGCAGATTGATTTCAACTTTTTACTTGATAATACAATGCAATATAGAAATATAATATTATGTGATACAAAGATTGCAGAATAAATGTATCTTTCTAAAAATATATGAAATTAGATATCTACACCTGTACATTCTGCCTGTATACAGCATAATTACTCTTGTTAATAAGAAGCATGTAGAGAACTATAATTATGCTATCACACACAAAAACACAAGCATGTAGAGAACTATAATTAAGCTATCACACACAAAAACACATCCAAAATAATTGTATATAATTTACATGTACATAATGCATGTAAGCTTAGGATGTGGCAATAAAATGTATGAGAACAAGAGCAACAGCAAAAGAAGCTGAGGTGAGTAAAGGAATAACAAATGTGAAATGAAGCAAAACATGACATAAAGACAAAGGCAAGAAGCAGAAAGCAGAGGTAAGATTAAGTAGGCTAGGACTTCTCTTATGGTCCATATAGTAATATGGGGGGACAGATCACTTATATCAAGATATATTTTGTGTTTATTAACCTGTCAATCCTTTCTAGATTTTGCTTATACCAAAACGTTTCAACATGTCCCAAGGAAAAATACATTACATAACATATAGCTACATGTCAGCCTGGCTATAGATACCCAATGCGCACACACACACACACACATACCAGAAAACAAATGCACACACGCATGTGCATTGCGCACACAAACAAGTAATGCATATATCAAGTGAACTGTCTGTGATAACCTCCTTGTGGACACAGATGTAATGTAATTGTATTCATCCAGAGCATGGGTGCATTACTTAGCCACTTGGCTTTGCACATTTACTTAAATATTTAGCCCATATTAAAGCTACTGTTGTGTTTCACACACAAACCCACATACACACACACACTCATGTACAGCTAACTAAGTGGGGAGCAGAAAACATAAAACTCAATGTTTCCTAACCCTAACCTAACCCTTACCTTAACTTAATCCTAACCCTAAGATTAACCTCAATAAGATAATGTTTATGCCTAAACTTAACATTCCCCTGATGCCTAAAATTAACACTAAACCTAACCCATAATGCGTGAACATGAAGATACTCTTAATTCTAACTCCTAATTGTAATCTTGACCCTAAACCTAACCCCTAAGCAAGAAAATTTGTCCTCACGGGGACCGGCAAAAAGCCCTAATATGGGCATATTTGCCAAGTATTACTATCCTTGTGAATAATTCTGGTCTTAACACAATCTGATAAACCAAAACACACACAGACACACATACCTTACAACAACAGCACTGGAGAACTAATCCCAAAAGTTTCTCAGTGAGGGTACAGGGAAGAAGAGGTAATAAAAAGAAGGGATAGCAAAAAGAGAACAAAGAAAAGTGAGGGGGGGAGAAAATACAGAAGGCACATGAAAGAAAAGGAAACCGAACTAATACAAGCAGTAAAGAATATGTGTACAGAATGTGCATAAATAATTAGCAGGACTAACATGGCATTACTGGTAGCTGTGGTAGAAACGTCAGCCGATGAGATAACTCCGCACTTGGCACATTTGAGCGTCATATTGTACAGTGGCACTGTCATCTGACTGCAAAAGTAGTCACACAAACAAAAGCTGTAACAGAATACACAAACAAATACAAATTTGCTAACACACACACAGTCATAGTTGTGCGCACACAAATACATACACTCGTACAGTGGCATACTGTACAATCACAGTTCCCTCTCACTCTTTCTCTAGATCTCTCTCTCAGGGCTACAGAGTGTGTGTGTGTGGG
>JACXGM010013804.1:7452-22787 GCA_016801145.1 Umbra pygmaea | reverse complement strand
TTGTGTAGATGAAAGGAGAGAGGAGGACACAGGCTGGCAAATGTAGCGGTTTTATTTGGAAGGAGACGGAAGACAAACCCAGGAGTTGCAGGGTACGACCTAGTCGTGTATCTATCACATATACTTCGTGCTCTCAACAGCGGCACAGAACGCTGAATACTAAATAAGCTATGCTCTATCCTGGCAATACGCACACTCTACATAACTCGAGTGACTGGCACAACTTCAGGATGAGTAATACTGGCGTTTAACAATAATACACATATACAGCGACATCGGTGACTCACTTCTCACAACTGTACGTCCTGTGGAATGTTCCTGATGCTCTATCCTGGCAATACGCACACTCTACATAACTCGAGTGACTGGCACAACTTCAGGATGAGTAATACTGGCGTTTAACAATAATACACATATACAGTGACATCGGTGACTCACTTCTCACAACTGTACGTCCTGTGGAATGTTCTTAACCTGCCTTCTCCAACCGTAACAATATAACAATGAATCTCCCCCTCCTCTCCCTCACCTGGCTAGATATAGGGACTGATTGACCAGCTGGGAATAATCTGATGATTGGGTGCAATCAGTCCCTACCAGTGCCAGGTGAAGGAGTGGAATGCGCTAAGCAGCACACAATTATAGCACCCAACATACACACACACACACACACAATACTCATATATATATATACATAAACTAACTAAATCTACAGTACATAAGCACTGGTCCAATAAACTAAACATACTAATATCTAACCAATACATGAGTCCATGGTCTCAGTCCCTGATCAAACCTGCCATCTGCTGGGCAGGATGTTACACTTGAACTCAAAACTGAATTTCGGAATGGGAAAGAAAGGTGATTTAAGCAATTTTGAGCATGGAATGGTTGTTGGTGCCAGACTGGCCAGTCTGAGTATTCCACAATCTGCTCAGTTACTGCGATTTTCATGCACAACCATTTCTAGGGTTTACAAAGAATGGTGTGAAAAGGGAAAAACATCCAGTATGCGGCAGTCCTGTGGGCGAACATGCCTTGTTGATGCTAGAGGTCAGAGGAGAATGGGCCGACTGCTTCAAGCTAATAGAAGACCAACTTTGACTGAAATAACCACTTGTTACAACCGAGGTATGCAGCAAAGCATTTGTGAAGCCACAACATGCACAAACTTGAGGAGGATGGGCTACAACAGCAGAAGATCCCACCGGGTACCAATCATCTCCACTACAAATAGGGAAAAGAGGCTACAATTTGCAAAAGCTCACCAAAATTGGACAGTTGAAGACTGGAAAAATGTTGCCTGGTCTGATGAGTCTCGATTTCTGTTGAGACATTCAGATGGTAATGGCGTAAACAGAATGAGAACATGGATCCATCATAACTAGTTACCACTGTGCAGGCTGGTGGTGGTGGTGTAATGGTTTAGGGGAGGTTTTCTTGGCAAACTTTAGGCCCCTTAGTGCCAATTAAGCAATGTTTATGTGCCACAGCCTACCTGAGCATTGTTTCTGACCATGTCAGTCCCTTTATGGCCACCATGTACCCATCCTGTGATGGCTACTTCCAGCAGGAAATGTACCATGTCACAAAGCTTGAATCATTTCAAATTGGTTTCTTGAACATGACAATGAGTTCACTGTACTAAAATGGCCCCCACAGTCACCAGATCTCAACCCAATAGAGCATTTTTGGGATGTGGTGGAACGGGAGCTTCGTGCCCTTGATGTGCATCCCACAAATCTCCATCAACTGCAAGATACTGTCATATCAATATGGGCCAACATTTCTAAAGAATGTTTTCAGCACCTTGTTGAATCAATGCCACATAGAATTAAGGCAGTTCTGAAGGCGAAAGGGGGTCAAACACAGTATTAGTATGGTGTTCCTAATAATCCTTTAGGTGAGTGTATATGTTCTTGTTTACCTACAGTATGCAACGCTTTAGGAATTCAGCCCTCTTCATTGTACCCAGTCTACCTCTCAGGGTGTCATAGACAAGAGACCCTTTTTGACAATGCAATTTTTTCAATTTTCACAAACAGTAAAACAGGTCAGTTTTTATGAATTGCAATATAACAATAATAAAATGTTGTCCTGGCAAATGTGTCACACCTTGGCAGGCACTCGGCCAGGTGTGGCAGGAATAAGAGACGGGACTCTTTTGATTGTATATAGATGCATATGATTTATGAGGTTGTGTTGATTTATTGTATTTGTGTAGTCATGGGTATTTCTGTCTTTCTGGGGTTATCAGGGCAAGTGCTATGCACTGTAGATTATGTTCCTTGTGTTAAGTAAGTGTGGCGCCTTCCCCTGGTTCACCTGGTACTAGTTGGGACTGATTTGGTCTAATCGTCTTGATATCTTTCAGCTGTATGATCAGTCCCTATAGTAGTCCAGGTGAACAAAAGGAGGGCATGTTTCATTGTCATGAATTAATTCCTGTTACATGTTGTAGAACCTGCATTAGTTTGTCCTGTGCTTACGCTCTATGGACATTCTACGTCATGCCCTCGCCACCTATTGCGAGTGTAGTAGATATAATATATGTTTGAGCTATGTGTATTTACAGTCGTGTTCTGTGCCATGAGAAAGAGCACAGTTTTCTCTTTGACTGAAGTTTGTGCTGTCTCCATATATACTAAGTCTCCATACATACGTCTCCATATATACTAAGTCTCCATACATACGTCTCCATATATGCTCTGTCGATTTTGCAAGTCAGGAAAGACAAGGTTATCTACAATAAATCTACCAACACCTGCATTCGCTCTTCCTCCCTTTCTTTACATACACACCATATCGTGACAATATGTTTGTCCTGTTTTTTCTCCTCTGAAAAGGTTGTATGATTTCTTTAGGCCTTGTGGGGCTTTCTTACAGTATGCTTTATATGGTAAATGTCACCTTATGTAGGAGGAGTCAATGCTTTGTTGAGCAATGCATTGTAACCCAAGCTTATGCACTGTACAACATAATCAATTATTTTGCAATGTGAATCCATTTGAATATTAAAACATTTTCATTGATTGATAATTCTTGCCTGCATACATCCTACTTTGATCATTTCATAGCCTTTGTTAATTACTTTGATTAGTGTTAATAGAATAACATATTTAGGTATATTATATGCACATACATTAAATATCATGACCACACACACACACACACACACACACACACACACACACAGACTGTAAATCATATTCTAGTTTATATTTGGAAAAATAAAGTCTCATTTTATGACTCAAATCAAGCAATATCCATGAGCATTTGTTCAGTCTACTTCTTACTTACATAATCCTGTTTGAAACCAAACTTATTTTCTGGACATCAAGCCAACCTCACAGATTGATCGGGTATCATGTTCCTCTCAAGGAAGACATGTTGTGAACAAGTGAACAGATCGCTGTTATCCATCACAACATGTTGTCCCTTTGGTTCTCATTGCTTTGATTCTGGCTCAGTAAGAAAAATGACAAATGGTCTAGTTAGGACTAACACGGTTAGATACCAATTGGCAAAGTTCTCTGGTCTTCTCTATTATACATGTACAATTACTTTAGCAGGTTATATAATGAAACATAAAGGCAAAAACACTCTCCAAGCGAGATGGATTATTTTGAAATAGGAAATGTGTGCACAGGAGGAACTAGAAATAACAGCACGTTTGACCTGAGGGTACGGGAAGAGGTGTCAGTTCTGAGGGAGAATAGGAAAGGGGACAGTAACAGTACCTCTTTCGCTTCCATGCCTTCAGTCCTCTTAGCGGAGAGAAGGCACATGGTGGACGTCTCCCTCACCCCCTTCTGTGCATGTCTTCCAGGCCTGTTCCGAGCTTCTCTGTCCCTGTCAGCCACTGTTAGACTCAAAGACATTCCAGGTGTTTTTCCCCTGCAGAAAACCATTCAGCGATGCTGCCTCTAACCACGCAGACTGACACAACAGGCCACCCAATTTATTATGCTGCAATTCATCCATGGGCTTAATACTGTACTGTATGGGCTATACTTAAACTGCATTATGCATGCAGGTCTCACAGATATCCAATTCATCACATATACCTCCATACTAATCCAAAGCCATGATTAACTACAATTCTTTCAGCATCTACCTTATATACTGTACATACTGTCCCTTTGCAAGTATTTTTTTTATTTCTTGTTTTTCAAGCTGTTACAGCATCATCAATAATAACTTGCCATTTATTTAAGATAAACCACTCTTCATTGCTGGCAGAGCTGGTAAGGATTAGCAGAGAAGGCCAAGAAAAAGGAAATTACTGTTGATTAACTCAATATGTGGAAGAAATAGAACCTTTCATTTAAGTAATACATTTAAGGTTAAGTAATATGTGTTTATTTCTTAACCATATGTAGTTATATGTACACAAAGTATAATGTACAGTACTAGGCACTAAGGACTATATTCAGTGAATTGAGAACAAGGAGTTCTACAACAGATGATTCCACAGAGCCCTGATCTCAACATCATCCATGCTGTCTAGGGTTACCTGGACACATGCAACAATTCACCAAAAACAAGATACAATACTGTATGAATGATTTTTTTTACAAAAAAAAGGAATACTATACTAATATTTATATTTTACTCGCACAGAAATAAATAAATACATAAAATGATTCTTGGTTATTTGGAAAGACAGAAGGAAGTGAGTCTAGAAAAAAACAATTGTGTAATGATTTGCAGTGACCATTCACTCCACCATTACAATCATCTTAAGCATACAATGAAAAGCCATCCAATGATTATCCTTCCAATCCTCGACTAAGGCCCCCCAGTAAATGACATGTGATTTACATTAATGTTATTTGCCTAATTTACACCAGCACCCCCTTTAACACTCACCACATTGACCTTTACACTTTGGTTAACTTGCCCCCACTACATACTGTACATGACACCCTACATATTGGTACAAACTTATTTACCAGTCCATTTAGTTAAATCTACCTTAGAGCACTAGTCAACATCTCCTATTCCAACAGTAATCTGCACGGCAGGAGAAATCTTGCTCCTTAAGCCCACTATTCCATAGGGTCTCATTACTTTTAGTTTGCCTCTTCAAGTGACTGAAACAAATTACAACATATCTTAAACTTAAAACCTGACACTAATTACACCTCACTCCTTCAAACATAAATCAAACAAGCTGCTCTCTGATCAAGGCACCTGTTACATCTGCAAAATCATCTTGTATACAGTGGCATGAAAAAGTAAGGGAACCCACTGGAATTGCCACCGTGTCTGCATACATTGGTCATACAATTTGATGTGATGTAAAAGTCGCAACAATAGACACAGTTTAGATTAATAACCCACAAATCATAGAAAAAAAACGATCTACTGTATATTGAATACATAATTTAATAAAGCCTTGATGTTCATCAGTCTGCCATATGTCAAGTTGTCTCATAAATTCCTCACTGTTGCTTCTCCATAGAACTAGCCATCATGCATAGATATACACGCAGCATTACTTAGTATTCAAATCTGATTTGGAAACATTTTGGGAGGTATAAGCATTTACTTAGACCTAATTTCCAACAATGTGCTGTTTCATTTGCAAATTCCAGTGAAATGGTGCACCCTTTATCGTTTTTTGTTATTTTATAAACATGAGTTTAATTTCGCTGCCATGTAACGTTCTGACTCAGTCTATTTGTTTTGTTGAACGATAAGGGTTAGCGATAGGTTTCTGAAGCTTTCATTATTTTAGCTTTCATTGCTACAAGATAATCTGACACAGCCATGACATTTCCAGATGCCTTCTCATTTCAAGACCACTGTGTTTTAAAGGTATATTGAGCTGTTGGAAATAGGGGATAGTGTGTCTGGTCACGTCCTCACAATCTCTCAAAGGTCAGGCTGGACATCACTCAGTGCTCTCATTATCTCACTGTGGAAACTAGTGTCTGGTGTGCAACAGTTGAGCCTTTCTTTCATTGCAGCACTATCGAGGTATTAGTCTATATTGGGGTGAGAGTTCACTGCTAAAATTGTATCACACCCTCTGTGGTCAAGTAGTGACTCTACTTCTCTGTCAGAATGTATTGAGAGTGTTTTGTCGATTCCCTCCATCTTTTGCCTCCTCAATTTTTTTAGATTTGTATTGTACCCATTGTTACCTGCTGTGATGGATATTAACACAGCAGTGATAAACTTTTTCAAAAACTGAAAGTTGCCTTCTTTACCTTTCTTTGTGGTCTTGTTCTCTCTCTTGGGTATACTTGGTAAACTGTCTATAAAATATGAAGGAAAGGTTGCCACAATAAAGCAAGAGCACAAAAAAATCTATAAATAAAATCTTCAAAAACAATACGAGAACAAGCAGGAAAACCTCAAAACAGTCTAAAACTGTTTTAATGTCCTATAATCCTTCTCTTCATTGCAATTGTCGAGATTGGGGTATTGGAAGCAGATAACTCCACTTTGTAGCTATAATTCACTTCCAAATACAAAAACTAAGTATTTAAATTCACATGTTGACTGTTGGACATTAAACATCCCCTATACTGTATGTAGTATACAGTATATTCAAACCAGAAACACGTATATGTATAATAGCATTAAAATAAAATAGAACAACAATGTATGTTAAGTAGCTATACACAAATTAAAGTTAAAAAGTGGCGGTCAAAAGAGCATATCCAAAAGTCCCCCTCAATCCACTTGTGTGTGCTCCAGATTTCTGAATCTCTTCCATTTTCACAACAAGGAAGCCGTGCAAAATCACACATTCTAAATTGCTCTTGCTTAATGAAACACTATTTTCTGCTTCCCCGAAGACTGTATAAACAACTATGGGAAAAAGAGGCTCTCAACCAGTGGTGGCTGCTGGTCTTTCAAAGAGGGGAAGCTCATTGTCGGCCTACATCATAAAAATGTTCCATTTATTTATACGTAAATTCTGCCCTACATTCTTTTTCAAGAAAATGCTCTATGACCCTTTCGTACCAACTAGGCATTTTTTCCAGTAACTTGACCAGTGTCCTCTTAATGGCCAGCAGAACTAGGCTGCTTAAACGGCATTGGCCCATTGTGTTACGGGTGTAGGACTTAAAACAGGAGAAGCTCCTTTCTATACCTGCAGATGTAGCTCCAATTGTTGCCACTAATGAGAACAGTTTGTAAAGCTGAGGCATTGCACTGTCCAATTCCATGTCTTTAAAAACACTAAATGTGGTGTATAATTGTATGAAATGTATGATGAAAATTGGCTTGCAATTTCACTGAGCAAATACCAAGAAGTAGGTTGCAGCAATTTGTCTTTTGACTACACTTGCAAAATCAACGATGGGACTGAGCTCAAATAGCTTTGGTGACTTTATATAGGAGATGCAGTCTTTTGACAGACCCTCCAATCATCACGCAAAAGCCCAGTTATTCAAACCAGTTAAAATTTTGATCAAACATGGCTGCGTAGTCTGTAGAATGTTGATAAATTGGCAATAATCTGACAAAGTGATGGAATAGCAAACCTTAATGTAAATTAAAATATTTTATTTACTGTTTTAACAAATAATATTAATCTCAGAGGTCTTGCACTTGTTTTGACTGTTTTGGCTGTTTTCCAGTGTACTCTGACAGAATAGGGCTGTGTGATCTACAGTAGCCAGCTATGTATAGTTAGATAAACATAATAGAGCAACTCTATCTCTTTGTCTAGCTGTCACCCCTCTGGCAACCTACTGTAGCGGAAGAGAACCACTCGTTTGAAGAGTACACAATTAGACCAGAGTATAGTGTTCGTTTGCCTTAACTCTCCATTCATTTAGGATTTTTCATTCATCTAATGCATAGTGAGATTGTTTAAATAAAATGTTTACTTGGCTCTGAATTCAGTTTTTTTGAGAAATGTGATTATAAATTTTGAAATCCTTGGAGATATTGAACAAAAAATGTGTAAATGGAAAAAAAGATACAAAAAAATATATTGCATATTCTGACGATGTAAGAAGGTTTTTACAGTACGATAGGTAATGATTGCTTTCAGCAACATTTTCCGAATCTGCTCAGGCCAACGTTTGGACGAGACACAATTGTGGTGCGTAAAGTTGTGGGTCTCTCTAATTCCACACGACCTTCAGAGGTAGCGCACAAGAAGAAATCAAAAGATCCCACCTGGGAGTTTACTAATAGCCCAGGAGAAATGTGAATTGCGGGGAATTCTTCACTGTAAATCCATGAGCTGGGCTGGTTTCTGAGCAAAAACAGAAACCAGCTCAAGACATCTTGAATGACACACCCCTAAATGTGCAATTGCGGTCTGGAGACATGACAGTGTAAACACAAACAGTATCGAAATTAGTTATTGCAAATTTAGAAAATGTTTCTGAAAACTGTTGGTACCTATTTTATGGCAGGTACACACTATAGGAGTTTTTAAATCCTAACCGATTTTAAAATCTGGTTGCCGCACACACTTAAAAAAAATCTTTGCAGATTTTCTTCCCTCAAATCTTAAACATGCTGACACTACAAGATTTGAAAATTGCACTGCATTATTGAGCAAACAGATCCTTGCGGATCTCTCCATTGACAATGAATGACTTCCGGCGCAATGCAACGCATTCGACGTGTTCAGTGGACATCACGGATTAGGTTCGGAGCATGGTTTGGAGTCGGAGACCACTGATGCCAGGGTTGCCAATTCCCACGCATCTGGCGTGACTTTGACGCTTTCAGAATTAAAAAAATAAGTGTTTCCACTCCATTAGCTGTTTTCTGTGCATAAATCACGGTTTATACTAAGTAAACAAGGACTGACAT
This sequence comes from Umbra pygmaea, assembly GCA_016801145.1. NCBI lineage: Eukaryota > Metazoa > Chordata > Actinopteri > Esociformes > Umbridae > Umbra > Umbra pygmaea. The sequence goes on along the minus strand of JACXGM010013804.1, from coordinate 13,991 downwards.
TTCTAAAATTAGCGTTAGGGTTAACAAAAGTGTTCTCCGCGTGCATGCGCGCCCACTGAAATTTTACCGATCGAGTCTCACGCCAACCAAACTCCCAAAGTTGGCAACCGTGCACAATGTTATTAAGATTATCGTGCCAGACGAAGCGCCTCACGTGATCTATGCAGCAGATCGAAAGTGGATATAAACAAAATGGTTACTGAAAAATAATTTTACGGGTTTGCAAATGTTTATTCATCCATCTCTCAACAAAGTAGCCTGGCTCCGCCTTCCTACATACTTCATTTTCCTTCAGTACTACGTCTGGGTTTGCGGTATGTTCTTGGGTTATCCGAACAATTTTTTACCAGTCCAATCAGCGAACAGAGGTAGTGGATGAGAACGTTGACATTGATGTCCTGCGCTACTTTGAGTTGTAGTACGTCACGACTAAACGTAGCGATTGGTTATGGCAGATCCAATAGTTTTAAATTTCAACAAAGTACCCGCCTTTAAGGAAGTTAACGGTTGTCAATGGAGAGTGGCCAGACTCTGTACAAATGAAATGTACGTACGAGAGTCTGGTAGGACCAGGCTATCAACAAAGTACTGCAAAAACAATGCATTGTTTTACAATATTGCCCTGCATTGTAAATTTCCACCTTTTGACAAGAGTGCTTAATGCATTTTATATATTGGGTTGCACTTCTGGATTGGGGAACTTCCATTCAAAAGAAGTGAAACAAATCATCTCAAAAATAGGGTAGTGCCACAAATAATGTTTATTCATAGTGAAAACTAAATGAGAAGTTCCTCCATCTCTGAATTCCAATGGATCCATGTTGCAAGTTTCGCATTGCCATTTGGAAATGTCCGTCACTACCGTCTCGTCGTAGACTTGTTTTCTATTGGCTATTGCGACAGTACTGACGTAATCACAATCTTACTCATCCTGAAAAATATCAAACGTGTTTGATATGATCGGGGCGAGCCCGATTTGTGTGAGAGCAGATCGGGAGGTGTAAGATTTGATCTGTGAACGCATCACATTACCAGATAATCTGCGCCGAAAATCGAAACCGTTTGAGGTCCTCAACAAGATTCTTTCTCAGATTCTCGGGAGGGGAAAATCGGGCATAAATCGGCCTAAAACTCCTGTAGTGAGTATCCGGCATTAGTGTAATCAGGCCGTAATATTTTCGTTCTATAAAAGGTACTGAAGAAGAAATATAGAATAACAGTTCTCTAGACCATATTTAACCATGTTTTAATGTTCAGTAATTGAATGGGGATGTTCTCGATGGCCCTTTGGCCGATGATTTCTCCCCTCCCTCTTCCCTCGTCTCTTCCTCAATCCCCTCTCCCTCTATCCCGTCTCTTCCTTGTTCTCCTCTTCCTCGTCCCATCTCTTTTTTTCATCTTCTCCTTCCCCTTGGTCCTTCAGCCTCCATATTCGTGATTGTTTCATGACAGTTGCTCATACCTGAGTTTTACGTATAGTGCTACATATGTGACTGATTGATGTTCAATTACCGGTTAAGTGTTTCACTGTGTGTGCGGAGGTGTTGCTAATGTCGTGTGTGTTTTGATTATTGACTGGACGTGCTGACTGCAGAGTGTTTCATCATTGTGCATGTTACACACATTGGCCAATGTGTGTAGTGTTTTGCACCATGTGTTACAGAATTGTATACGGTGCCATGCCGACAATGTGTTTATTCGTTTGGTGCCTGTGTGTACGACATGCATGCAAGCGGTACAGTTTTGTTTTGACACTTTTTTTTCTCTGCATTCACTTTTAGTGTTTTAGCAATTGGGAAAAACTGTAATATTTCAAGCCTCCCATTTTGGGCTGGAAGTGTAATTGACATGTTTTATGCGTACATAATGTATAAGTAATATCACTATAATACCTCAGCCATGAAATTCCTCATTTGAAAGGAAATTATTTTGATGACATGGGACAAACTTTTATGATATCCTGTGATAAACAGACTACTCTCATAAAAGCCAGTCCTATTGGGTTTGACAGTGCTTGCCCAGGTTCTTCTGGCTTGATGTGTTGGACATCGCTGTCTTTGGTCCTAGCCCTCACAGGGTGATTGTGCAAGGCTAATCCTTGAGGCATGGTCTCGTCACAATAAATTTGACTGACTGTATCGTATCCATAAATCAAGCCATTTATTATCCGAATATCAAGCAAGATAGAATTAATTAATAGTGAAACGATCCAAACACATTATAATTTATCGGATCAGCAGTGACAAAAAGTTCAAACAAATGAGTTTTAAGCAGTTTAAAGACAGTAAGTGACATGAAAATGATGAAGCCTTACCACCCCCCCAAAAACAAATACATTCAATTAATGGAAAAATATACTCACCATGAATCATACAGTACGCAGAAACTATACCTTAATGTACTATTGTACTCTTTGAATATAGTACATTATTCTACAGTGACAGAATGAGTAAATTGACTGCCATTACAGGTTTGTCTGATTTTCTATATTCAATGTTCTATACTATTTGCTATACTATATTTCTAAAATGCCTTCTACCAGTCGATGTTGATGGGTTCTCACCTAATCCCATCAGAATTAGATTTGAGGCAAAAGTTTATAGTTGGATCTAGCAAAGGCCTGCAGCATTTATAATACATTTTTATGAAATTCCTCAGACCCTATTTAATGTTAGCCACAGTAGCCAACCTATTGGATTGAGGGGGGAATTGGGAATAATCAGAGTCTCATTGATAGCCTCATTCCGGACGATGCTTTCATCTTGGCTGGAGTCCAGCTGAGCTGATTCTGATTCGCATGGGGAAAGAGCTGAGAGAACCAGCCCAGGCCCAGTGGCAGATCCACTAAAGAGCTCGATTTAAAGTGAAAATCCACACAAAAAAACACCTAACAACAATAGATGTTTAGAATTATTCTGCATCTCATACTGTAGTTCGCAAGTAACAAGTAATTAGCAAGCATGAAGTAAAGAGATTCATTTAAATCTTAAGACTAAAGTTTACTGCCTGGGGTAACTTATACCTCAGTGTAGAAGTAGATAGAAAACTAAAGTCAATATCTGCATGTGAAGAAAATACTTGTGTAAAATCTCTTGAGTGTTGCATTTGTTAAAGATCATGATTCTAGCTCAAAGTAGTGTTGATCAGTTTGCTGTGGTAACACATGGAGATGTGGGAACTGCTTTCATGTCGTCGCTGTGGATTTATAATGTAAACGCACTACAAATGGGGACCACCAGCATCATGATTGCATTCGATTTTGTGGTGCCCATCATCGTTTGGACCAATAATTATTGTGCAGCTATTGACATATACTACATATTTAGTCTCTCAAATATGGTATGTTACACCACCATCACAGATCTAACTCCTGATAAACAGAGAAACAGAGACAACGTTGAAATAATTGATGAACAATATCTGGTGCCTAGAAAGATTTTCAAGCCATCTGAAGTAGTAAACATACACTCCCTAGCTGGCTAGCTTTCGCCAATATTGACACTGAGCTAGGTTACTTACCAAGCTAAACATTATAAATCTCCAACATTCGACATGAACAGCTAAGTTATTGTTTGACTCAGCATACTGTTCTAGACATGCAGCCCCTATATTTGAAGTGATGGTTGACGGAATACTGTGTCACGTTCAAAGATGGCGGAGGCAGGCGCGTCTTCACTGAACGTGTTTTTTTTTCGACAAACTGGAATGAACTTAACAGAAACAATGACAACAAGAAAAACCTCAGTGACCAGCATTAAACATAACATGTGAAACAATAACAATACTAAATAAACACAAGAACGGACTCTACACCATTTACACTAGAACTTAAGAAACACTTAAACTAAACATATGAACAGATTAAGGGTATTTACTAAACAGAACAAGAACAACCATGTACCTTAACAGAAACAAAGAACCACACCAAACAAACGAACACACAGAACTAAATACCATACTAACGAGGGGAGGGTGTGCAGGTGTGGACTAAACAATTGAATTGAGTCCTCCTGTCGATGATTCATATTCCTTGATCAAATACTTTGATCTACCCTGGCTTTTGTAATTTTTTGTTAAAAAAATCAAAGTCTTTCAAATGGTGAAAGTGAATTAATGTGGGTCATTATCTATGCTGAAACAGCATCAATAATGGTAGAAATACGAATGGCTGTAAATGATGTATGTTATTCTAACATGACTTAAATAGGGATTTACCTACTCTGATATGCTTTTTCTCTTGTTCTTTCCCAGGCTCCAATACTGACATCCTGGGGAGAAGGCCATAATTCTCTACTGTGGTGTGAAACCTGTCTGCCCCATGGTGCACCAGGGTATCTGCCCAGTCACATGACACAGTCCTGTTTCTGATGGATGGCTTGGGCCTTGAAAGAAGATCCCTCATCTCACAACTGTGCTGTGTGTGTACGTGTATGCATGTATGCACAGATTTGTACTGTTGTGAGTTGTGTGTTTTTAGCAGGAGGAATAGTACACTATGCTAATTTCACTCTACACTACAGAACATATAGAGCAGCTGTTTCTCTTGATTTCTGCATAGGCATTCATGAAGAGTGGGTTTTCTGCATTGCCCATGCTAATGACTCCAAACACACTTTTCTCTCTAACGATCTCTTGTATTCCTCTTATGACTACACTGCACACTCCCTTGTTTCAAAAGACCAAATTGTTTTTTGCTTTACTGTACACTGCCTCCTCCCTCATTTTTCCACTCTTTTCCTTTTCTCTGTTCTCCCTTTCTTTTTCTCTCACTCACTGTCTCTCTACCTATTCACCTCTTTCTCTGACTCTGATTTGGGGTGATTTAGTAGATGGACAGGGCGCCTTGAGGATGGCAGCAGTGCTGAACTCCCACACAGTGATAGGGTGCCAGCTTCATTTATGGGATGAGTTATAGATTTCCTTCCTTATGCGTGGAGTGGAAATGTGAGAAAGTGCTAACGACATGACTGAGGTAGGATTTCATTACAACGGGGTGCCACTGGCATCCTTCGCTCTGTCTCCTAATGAAAGTTGGATTCGTCAACTACATCTTCTTGGTATTGGGAAGATGGATTTAAGAGTTGATTGACTCTGAACTCGGGAGAAGAAAGAAGCTGAAATGTGGTTGATTTGATTGGATGCAACTTAAAGGAATGAAATGCCCACACTCTGATAATACTCCCATACGTTTTTTTTGCTGCAGCGTTTCGAACCAGCTGGGTCTTCCTCAGGCAAAATGATTTGATTGGATGCAACTTAAAGGAATGAAATGCCCACACTCTGATAATACTCCCATACGTTTTTTTGCTGCAGCATTTCGAACCAGCTGGGTTCGAAATGATTTGATTGCTCAGACATTTGATGTTTGATGACCTTTCAGTCATTGCTGTTTGATTTGATAAGGCCTTATAATATAATGCTTTTATTGACACATGTCAATATTATGAAGGACAGCAGCACATTTCTTTGCGTACTGAGCTCTGAGTATTTACACTGTAATTATAAATGTCGGAGCCTTGCTTCATAATAATATCCTCATTATGATGACTAGAATATAAAAATAATAAGTTATTCATGCAATGTCTGAGAAGCATTCTCTCACGCTCTCTGTAAAAGCTCACATCAATGTTGACGGATGAGCTGCTATGACCCGTTGTATTTACACTGGCCTACAGTCGATGGAAATGATGATCGATGCTCCAAGTGACATTTCGTAGCCGATAACCTCTTATCCTATTGATCCTGCTTCTATATCATCAAAACAGATTTTTAGTGGCTTGTTTTTTGTTAAATGTAATTTACTATTTCATGTTTCAAATGTGTTTTTAACAGGAGAATCAACAGTTCAGGCAATAACAATGGAGGCTTTTCCACATGTTCTTAGGTAAAAAATTGAGGGATGGGGCTGTAGAAATACAATAACATTCATAGATAGTATGTACGGATTCACAACTGGACTTTAAGCTATGTGTTGCTGGCCTTTCCTTCATCATATATCATGCTGTATTATTGAAATGTCAGCCATCCTAGTTTCATGTGTCGCTTTATGAACCACCAACGTCATGATCTTAGCTGATATCTCTGAATTTCTACAAACAATGAACAGTGTTATAAAATAACAAAGCATTAATGCCTGCAGTATACTTAACGCACCCGACCGGGCGTGCGCCAAAGTGATGTCAAAATGACGTAGAGTTTACTGGCGCAGGGATTTCGAGCGCGATTTTGAGCTCTTACAATTTGCAAAAGATCACCAAAATTGGACAGATGAAGACTGGAAAAATTATGCCTGGTCTGATGGGTCTGATGAGTCTCGATTTCTGTTGAGACATTCAGATGGTAGAGTCAGAATTTGGCATAAACAGAATGAGAACATGGATCCATCATGCCTTGTTACCACTGTGCAGGCTGGTGGTGGTGGTGTAATGGTTTGGGGGATGTTTTCTTGGCACACTTTAGGCCCCTTAGTGCCAATTGGGCATTGTTTAAATGCCACGGCCTACCTGAGCATTGTTTCTGACCATGTCCATCCCTTTATG